>JBAMJV010010277.1:17500-36632 GCA_037951105.1 Echinarachnius parma | reverse complement strand
CCACCAATACTTTTGCGGAGCTAATGGGCCTCTAAAACCCATTTAATTCCACAGAAATTCGATAATCTAGTGTTCCAGAATATGTATATATACAAAATTATGTTAAAAAGTTAAATTTGCCTACTTGATAACAGTCCATTTGGCGGAAACAGCTCTGATAACAGCTCATCATATTATCGTAAATAGCGCTCCCTAATATGGTGACCATAAAAAATGTTTTATGATTGCAACTTGTAGAGCTTGACCTGCTTATTGATCCAAATATGAAAGTGGTTGATTGAATAATAATATTAAAGTAGAGCCATGGATGACATATTATTAAAGGTTCGCTTTTAATAATACGAGAAAAGGACCGCTATTCATTATATGAAGGAAGAGGGTCGCTATTCATTATACAAAAATCGAGGTCGCTATTCATTATACGAGGAGAGGGTCGCTATTCCTTGTACTTATACAAAAAAAAAAACATTTGATCAAAGCGCAGGGGAAGCGCCGACAAATCGAGCGATTGAGACACAATGTAGCTCGTTCACGCTCTTGCCACGATCTAAACACGCTCTCCGTGCGCTTTGGCCACGCTTTCCGAGGCTATTGCACTGTGCACGCTCCGTGTAATCTTTAACAATAGCTCATAACAATGAGACGAGACCATTTGCTCTACGCTCTCGACACGAGCTCAACACGCTCTCTGCGATCCTATACATGCACGCATGTAGTTGAACACACTCAGTGCGTTTCCTACTAGCACACTACGCATGCTCTTGGCGAAGATCTGTTTTGAAAACTGGGGTCGGAGGGACTGGGGAGGGTTATTATTGTTCACTATCATTGTTATTATTATTATTATTATTAGTAGTAGTAGTAGTAGTAGTTAGTAGTAGTAGTAGTAGTAGTAGTAGTAGTAGTAGTAGTAGTATTAATCAGGAATGATTGTTAGTATGCAATTCAGACAAATGTAATTTGGAAACATAAACTTTTGGGAAATGGGGGTGTCTGTACCATCGATATAAAAATTGGGGAAATCTGTGTTCAAAATGCATACATAGGGTGTGCGTATGTCCCCATTCATTGGAGCCTCATATAATTTTGTATGCCGCCATGCCACATTTTAGCCAGGAATTGAGTTTCTCCAAATGTACATTATTTTTGCCCGGACATGCATTTTAATTGTGACATCATTTTACCTATAGTTGAAAACGTGTCAAACTTCGCAATCTATAGCCTAGGCTATAGAGCGTCCACTAGCAAAGTGCTGGAATAGATCTGCAAGAATGTCTTTTGTTCAACTTGGGAATGAGTGAGAAGATTTTGACACTTGTGTGCTGAAAGAGATATCCTCCCATGCATGGGACATACAATAGCCCCTGAACAAAAGAGTAGATCGCCGAAGACCCAAGTTCGTTTTCAACACATGGTCCAAAGCGAACGCCGAGCTCCTGACGTCCTGCTCTTTGATCATCGAGCTATTGACTGTGCATTCCAGTGGAAGGATATCTATTGACAGCATGTGAGATAATCTTCCCATTCAGTTGGCCACTGCGTCTGCACATCTGCTAATTTAACTTGCGACGCAAGCGCTCGAGCGCGCGAGAGTGGCTCAAGAAAAGTGTACAATCAAACAATAGCGAACAATGAACAACGCCGCTGCTCTCCCCACGACCTCCACACGCTCTCCCCACGTCTCCACACGCTTCCAATTGTATGAATGGGGATTAGGAGGCGGCGCGAGATCGGCGCGAGAGCGTAGATATGTGTGACGGGGTATAAGAACTTTGCAGCAACTAGAAACAACTCGGCAAATGGTCATTAAATTCATGTTGGTGCCGGTGCCAATGATTCGACATGAATATGACATACTCAGAAATGACGTCGGTCTAAATTCGCGCCGATTGTTGTAACTGGTAGCAATTAAAGAAGTCGGTAAACGGTTGTAAATGGATGTCGGACCAATGTTTTTTTTTATTGGACATCAATATGACATCTCAACTAAACGATATCCTGCCGACGTCATAAATGGCAGCAATAAAACTAGTCAGTAAATAGTCATTAAATTGATGTTGTGCCGATGTTAATAATTCGACATGAATATGACATCTCAAATATAAAGTCGGCCTTATATCGCCCGATGTTCGAGCTGGTAGCAATTTAAGAGGTCGGTAAATGGTTGGAAACTGATGTCGGGCCGATGTCAATGATCCAACATGAATATGTCATCTCATAAATGACGCGAGTCTAATATCGCGCCGATGTTGAAACTGGTAGCAATTTAAGGGGGTCGGTAAAATGTTGTAAAATTGATGTCGGGTCAAAGTTATGAATTAGACAGTAAATATGACATCCGCTAAATAGTGACTTTGGGCCTATACGCACAGATGTCGAAACTTATAGCAATTTTAAAGGTCGGTAAAAGGTTGTGAAATAGATATCGGGCGATGTCATTTACTCCTACATAAATATGACATCTCTACTATGACGTCAGTCCGATATTGTGCTGATGTTGGAGTCTGGTAGCAATTTAAGAGAATCGGTACATGGTTGCGAAATTGATGTCGGGCCAATGTTATTAATTGGACCTAAATATGACATCTCAATTATGAACCTCAACGATATCCTGCCGATGTCAGAGTTGGCAGCAATGAAACAAGCCGGTAAATGGTCGTCAGTTCGACATCGTACAACATTGGCCCAAGCGTCATATTTGAGCTGTCATATTTAACATGATTTATGTATATTTAATAACATAAGCCCAACATCATTTTACAATCTTTGACTGACCTCTTTATATTGCTACCAGTTCCAACATCGGCGCGATATCGGACTGACGTCATAATAGAGATCTATTTTTCATGTCGGATTAATGACATCGGCACGACATTAATTTAATGACCATTTGCCGACTTGCTCCATTGCTGACGGTTCTGAAATCAGCGGATAACGGTTTGACGTCATATTGAGATGTCTAATTAATTACATCGGCCCGACATCAATTTTACAACCATTTATTATACCGAAATTGCTAATTGCTCTATCAACGGCACAAATGTCGAACCGACGCCATATTTGAGATGTCATATTTATGACGATTAATGACAGGACATTAATCAGACCATTTGCCGACTTGTTCCGACTTGTTCCGTTGCTGTCATCGACGGAATATATGTTTGACGTCATAGTAAAGATGTGTAATGAATTACATCGGCCTGACATCAAATTAAACACCATTTACCGAACTCTTAATTGCTAACAAGTTCTAACATCGGCACAATATCGGACCGACGTCATATTTGGGGTCTCATATTGATATCGGAGTAATGACATTGGCCCGACATCAATTTACGAACCTATTTCCGACTTTCTATATGCTACCAGTTCCGATATTCGCGCGATATTAGCCCGACGGCATATTTGACATGTCATATTCATGTCGGATTATTGACATCGGAACAACATCAAATGATGACAATTTGCCGACTGGTTTCATTGCTGACAGTTCTGACATCGGCAGGATATTGGTATGACGTCGTATCTGAGATGTCATATTGACATCCAATTAATAACTCGGCCCGGCATCAATTTCCTAACCATTTACCAACCCTTCAAATTGCTACCAGTTCCAACATCGCGCCGATATAAGGCCGACGTCATGCTTTTGATGTCCTATTCACGTTTACTTATTGACATCGACACTATATGAATGTAATGACCATTTGCATATTTGTTTCATGGCAGCCAGTTTCTGACTTTGGCGGGATATCGGCCGGACGTGAAATTTCAGACTGTCAGATTTGATGTCCAATTAAAAACATCGGCCCGACATCAATTTACAACCATTTAATGACCTCTTAATTGCTACCCGTCCAACCATCTGGCACAATTTTGGACTGGCGTCATCTTTGATATGTCATATTTATGTTGGATTAATACACATCAGCCCGACATTTATTTGACAACCATTCACCGACCTGTTATATTGCTATCATTTTCGACATCGGCGCAATTATCTGCTCGATGTCATATTTGAGTTGTCATATATTGTCTAATTGATGACATCGGCCTAACCTCGATTTTACAACCTTTTACCGACCTCTTAAATTGCTACCAGTTCCAACATTGCGCGATATTAGCCCGGCGTACGTATTAAAGATGTCATTTTCAGTTCGGATTATTGACATCGGCACAACATCGATTTAACTGACCATTTGCCTACTTAATTTATTGCTACCAGTTACTGGCATCGGCCGATATCGGCTTGACGTCATATTTGAGATGTCATATTGAAGCCAATTAGAAACATTTTGCCCGACATCAATTTTACAACCATTACTGACCTATTAAATTCAGTTTGCAACATCGGTACAATATCGTACACACGTCATAAATGAGATGTCATATGTATGTCAGATTAATTACATTAGCTTGACCATCATATGTCGAACCATTTACCGACCTGTTAAATTGTTATAGTTTCCGACAGCGGTCGATATTGGCCCGATGTCATATTTCAGATGTCATATCCTGTCGGAGTATTGACATTGCCGCAACATCGATTTGATGACCATTTGCCGACTTGTTTCATTGCTGACAATTCTGACATCGGCAGGATATCGATGTGACGTCATAATTGAGATGTCATATTGAGGTCCAATTAATAACATTGGCCCGACATCAATTTCACAACCATGTACCGACCTCTTAAATTACTACCAGATCCAACATCGGCGCGATATTAGCCCGACGTCATATTGGAGATGTCATATTCATGTCGGAATATTGACATCGGTCTGAACATCGATTTCATGACTATTGCCGACTTGTGTCATTGCTGACAATTCTGACATCGGCGCGATATCGGCCTTGACGTCATATTTGTGATGTCATATTGATGTCCAATTAAAAACATCGGCCCGACATCAATTTCACAACCCTTTACCGACCTCTTAAAATGCTATATTCCGACATCGGTACAACAGTTGTCCCAACGTCGTATTTGATATGTCATATTCCAGTTGGTGTATTGACATCGGCCCGACATCAATTTCACAACCATTTACCGACCTCTTAACCCTAAAAAGGCCGGGCCTATTCTGAGGTCTTCAGCAGGCCGGGGGGGGGGAGGCCATTATGGCCCCCCCCCCCCCCCCAAGATCTCGGCCGCGGAGCGGCCGATCGCCGTGAAAAAGTGCACGCATGATAAGTGAAGTGCTATAGAATACAATGGTAATTTTAATTTTTGAAAAATTCATTAATTTGCATATTTATGGTAATTTATGCAAATAAGGTCATAACATTCATATGTTTACCCATAAATCATATATTCTTCATAATTAAACTCTGGTTTTCACTACATATATTAATTTAGAGCATTTGGAATAATAATACGACAACAAAATTTGGAAGAGCCAGGTTATTCCTTATGTTTTCTATTGTCTTTATAATTTCTTATGTATTTCTTTGTTTTTTTTACTTATGTATTTTATTGTTTTTTTTTATTTCTAACTATAATTGAACTATTTTGAACCCCAAACAAACATATAAAATGTACACAAGACCCAAATAAACCAATGTTATACCTCCTTTTACGAAAACTGATATTTCTATAATAATGTTTTGTACACAAATCACAAAATTGAGCAATTTTCGGGCTGACATGCATAGACAAAAGGTCACGTGACTTCGTAACGGTATTTTCAATTTTTTTGTTTTAAAATATGCGCAAGACCCAAAAGAAAAAAGTCACCAAGCAGCGGCGCGTCATCTTACCGCGTTTTGAAGCAATACAAAAAATCGCGGAGGGGGGGGGCAATTATGGCCCCCCCCCCCCCCACCACGGCCTTTTTAGGGTTAAAATGCTATATTCTGACATCGGTACAACATTGGCCCAACGTCATATTTGAGATGTTATATTCTTGTTGGTTTATTGACATCGGCCCGACATTAATTTCACAACCCTCTATCGACCTCTTAAATTGGTATCAGTTTCGGCATTGGTGCGATAATGGCGCGACGTTTTATTTGAGTATTTTTTTTTCGTCAGCTTAATGACATCGGCACGACATTCAACTACAACCATTTTCCGACTTATTTCATTTCTAAAACCTCCAACTTAAATTCGACATTGGCGTAATGTTGGCGCGACGTCTGTTTGCCGACCGCGATCTTGCCGACAACCTGCCGACATTGGTCCGACGTCAGCTGGCTAGCTGGGTACTTATAATATTTTTGTTAACTTGCTTTGAGAATCTTGAATGAATTGAATGTCGTTTAATCGATTACAAACATTAGTAATCGATTCAAATTTTAAATCATCAATTGATAATTAAAAATAAATTCAAAAGTAAAACAAAAAGTATCGCTATCGGGGAATTCATGATCGATTATAAGTGATTGTAAGTGAAATGTAAAATTTCGATTTTTGTAATTATTTATATTTAAAAATATATTTTTATAATGTCCTTGCTGCTGTATATAATTTATAAGGATATATAAGAATATAAATAACACCTGTAAAAAGTGTTATGAATATGATTTGAAGGTGGATTATTTCAGATTCAACGCTCTGCAAATACTAACCATTACAAAACATGCTAAGAAGAGGTGTATATACAGGGTGGCCCAAACAAAACGGAACGGGGCACTTCCCAAAATACAGTAACACAATTATTATGTCCATCGGATAGGGTGTCTTTTCCAATGAAAAACGATACCAAGAACAGTAATTTTGGTTGAGTAGTTTTTGTTCTAGGGCGCTGTGAGTGACCTCATGTCAGGTTCCGTTTTTTGTCAATGTTTACCTAGTCAGGGCCAGTAAAACCGCACGCACCGCCTTTCATAGCGTCCAACACAGCGCCCCATTGACAGTGTGCACTCAGCCGTGTGCCGAGATAATAGGCATGGTATTACGGGCAGTGAGTGTGGTTTTACTGGCCCTGACTGTTCTTGGTATCGTTTTTCATTGGAAAAGACACCCTACCTGATGGACATGAATAGTTTTGTACTTTTTTGGGGGAAGTGCCCCGTTCCGTTTTTTTTTGGGCCACCCTGTATATTATACCGATTGCGACCTGTGTTTGTAGGACGATAGGATGATAGGTTTAGGATTAGGCAATAGGTGTAGGAATAGGATATTTATAGAATTATGATTTATGAATGTGTGTAAAGGTTAAACAAAATGCATGGGTCGAACGTGGAATCTATGCATGTCTTCAAATTTCTTTTTACGTTTTTGATGTTGGTCCTACGTTGTCCATTTGACATCGGGCCATTGTCAAATTTTGATGTTGGTCCAGCATCAAAAAATGACGTTGGGCCAATGTTGGGTTGGCGGACATTCAAACGTCGGGCCAACGTCAACATTTGATGTTGGGCCATTGGCGGAAATTGACGTTGGGCCAACATCACAAAATGATGTTGTGACAATGTTGGGCTAGCGGACATTTTAACGTCGAGCTCACATCAGAATTTGATATCTGTCCTATGTCAGGATTCGGTGTTGGGCCATTGTCGGAAACTGACATTGGCCCGACATCACAGGATGATGTTGTGACAATGTTGGGCTAGCGGACATTTTAACCTCGAGCCCACATTATAATGTTATGTTGGTCCAATGTCATGAGTTGATGTTGGGCCATTGTCAGAAATTGACGTTATGCCAATATCACAAAATGACGTGGTGACGATGTTGGGCTGGCGGACATTTTAACGTCGGGCCAACGTCAGAACTTGATGTTCTCTCAACGTCAGGAATCGATGTTGGGCCTACGTTAGAACTGACATTGGGCCATTGTCAATAATTGATGTTGGGCCGAAATCGCAAAATGACGTTGGGCCAGCATTAAAAAAACAACGCCGCGCTGATGTTGGGCTGGCGGACATTTTTACGTCGCGGCGTCGGATTTTAAATGTAGGCCCAACGTCCTCTTGCAACGACTTTTTACATTGGCCCAACGTTGGCACAATGTCAGGTGGCTAGCTGGGATATCTCCTTGCCAAAATGCCAGTGGCCATATTCATAAAACCCCGATAAGCTAGTTGGTTGATCAAATTAAAATGTTGATGTCCGCTAGGCTTAGCTGGTATTCACAAAAGGCCAATAGGCTAAATTCGCTATCGTAGTCAAGGCCCGACCTAGCATGACAACCCATCTGTCTGAATTCTACAATAATTTGGTATTCCACGACATTGTTAGTCGAAATGCGAACAATAACAACAATAGATCTGTGGTGCGGACTTATTGCATTGAAATCTATTTATGTGGGACCTTCAGTTGGACTTACAACAAAGGCGTGAAGTTGAATGACGACCTATAGCACCCAGCTAATTGTTTCTTATTCACAAAAGCCAAATAGGACAAATTTGTAGGACAACTGGACAAAAATTTAGAGGTACTCCGGTGTACCTCTAAATCGCTAGCAAGTAACAATCTGCCCGATTGTAGTGTGTATGCGTGTGGCCCGATCGTGAACATGGCAAGGAGAATATTCGAATAAGGGATATTAGAGAATTTGTTATAAGAGCGTGATGTTAGTTCAAAATAGTTCCTAAAACATACTTTTCCGTGTTTGTCCTAGCATCCTTGTACTTCATCAATAACATCTTGTATCAGCTTAAATTACATGTTTTTATCTGGAGAGTTAAGATTTGCCTTTATTTGTCCTTTGTGACACATTAGCTTACTTTTGCAGTTCGGATTGATTTTATGTGATTTCAATTCTGTTTTGATGAATCTATCTATATAATACTACATGTATTGAATGCAATTTTGTTCCTGTTTTCACTGCAATTGAATAGTTTCCCTTGTCATGCTATCATATTATAAGCGTGGCGGAGCTTGATCGTAATGAGGAGGGAGATGTATTTAGTTTTGCTTCATTGGGGTGGCTATAAAAAAACATGCGCCTACGCGTGATCCCTCCCCTCCTCCCCCCCCCCCCCCCCCCCCGCCCCGAATAAACATCATTCCTTCTCACGTACGCTCATATCTATAGTAGGGCAATTCCACGGTAACGGAAGGACATTCAGACACAATTTTGGAACTTCAATCAAATAATTCCAGGATCCTACTTTTGATTTTTTATTCTAAATGGCATGTCTTTGATCCTTGTTGGGACACCTTTGATTTCCACTATTTCTAAAATTTTGACCGCATTATGTAAATTAGATATGGACACTAATGAGGCCGGTAACGGAAGGACGCCAAAATGGACATGGATTTTCAAGTTTTTTAGTTATGACCCAATCTCCGTGAAGTTACGAGGTTTATCATGTTAAGTTGGCTACTAGTCAATTTCCTAATGTTCACAGAGTTTAACACCACCTTTTAAGAAAAATATCTACATTGGTATATTAATTATGAGAAATTAATTACTCCAGTGTTCGGTAACGGAAGGACGGTAACGGAAGGACCTCTGAAAAGTCTATTGGAATTGTACAATAACATTAATTTTGAAATTTAAAGACCATTTATGAGAAGGAAACATCTCTTTTGTGGTCTAAAATGAGTTTGTATCATAGATAGCATATGGACATCACAAGCATTTACATTTCTATTTTTTTCTTACTATATTTCATGCTCCAATGGCTCTTATTCATGGTCAATCCGTGGTAACGGAAGGACACTCAGACACAAATTGTCAACTTTAAGAAAGACATTTTTAAATACTTGTGTTGTTAGAACAGTCTATTTTGATAACAATACTTCCAAAACATACAGTTTTAAGGTCCCATAATTTTTTTGGTTGTTTTTATCTCCGCACAATATTGAATATGCATACAAATGAGGTCGGTAACGGAAGGACACTAAAATGGACAATGTTTTGTTATCAAACTCTGTGATATTAAATAATACAAAATATTTTAAGGGTACACATTTCATTCTCTGAAGGGTTAAGAAGAATTTACTTGTTCTTTGATTAAAATTTGTCCGCAGATATTTGAGTTATTTCACACAAAGCGGACCAATGTTCGGTAACGGAAGGACATAATGGACTATAATGTATGATATGACACAGTAGGGTCATTCCATGTCAAATCACCTTTAAAAAAAGTGAACATTTTCATCGCAGCCCCCTTCAAATTTGCTAATATTTGGTATGTATGATATTTCAACCTTTAAAAGCGCAAATATTTAAGTTTTAGCCCAATCCGCCCAATGGTTTTGGCGCTATGGTCGATTCTTATGGGGGAGTTTTGTAAGAAATGGGCGTGGGCACCATTTTTCAAATGGCCATTGTCCATTAACCGTTGGGTCAATTTATTTTGTAAAGGTGTCATTGGACTGGGGATGTTATGTGCAATCCATTTATGCCATTTGTGTTCATGCATGAGCGAGTTTGGATACGATAACCTTTGACCTTAGATTTTGACCTTCCGTTTTACCTCGTGGATCAAATAATTTTGAGAATTTTTTTTGCTTAAATCTTGGCTCGATATAATTTCTACAACATATGAAAGAATTGGAGATATGTTATTTCTTGCTTTTTCTACAGCCTTGTTTTTAGTTTGCAAATTTCATGTAAAATTTAATTATTTTAGACCTACACCCATGTCCAAGAATTCTATAGGGGTGTATTGTATAAAAAAAAAAGACCTATTCAAAGTCATGATCAGGGCCTATTCACATCCTGGCTCACCACAGTTAAATAGACCTACTAATCCCCATACAATAGAAATCCAGACAAATGGCATCATGGTACAAGGGCCCTGTTGCAGAAAGAGATAAAGTCAATTGTGAGCCAGATCAAAATGTTCTAAATGCACAAATCTGATTGGTTGAAACACAGACAATTACTAGTCTGACCACGCTACGCCACTGATAGCTGGCCATTGCAGGTATTGTCTCATTATTTGGGGTTTTCATATATGAGAGACAAATTTTTGAACATAAATTTTGTCATAATATGTAATATGAAGTACCTTGTCCATCTGTTACCATGTGTATGGTAACGGAAGGACATTTTCTTTTGTTATTTATTAATTAACGAAGAAACAATGAGTAATACAATTGTTAGCAATGGGAAGGCCTACTTGAACTTGCTTTGCACTGAAGATTGGTCTGCTCTCTAACAATTATGTGAGCCACAAAATTAAAAATATTGATTTTTCGGTAACGGAAGGACATTTTCATAGGCTGAAAATAAGAAGTCATTGAAGCATAACAAATCAAATAAATCATACAAATTTACTATTTTACGAAATGGTCATATCTCAGGAGTCAGAATAATGGTTTTTCGGCTTAACTGGGGAAATATAAAATAAACACAGGATCAAAACACTTTTTCACAAAAATGTCAAATTTGTGGGGTTCAATTATGGTTATAAAGTTATTATAAAAAAACAACTAAAATTATGTAAAACTAAAATTTTCTCATTGAATTCCAAAAATATAGAATTTAAGCTTTGATTTGATACCAAATTTGTATCATAAAAATGCTTGTAAATTTTTTGGTCAAATGTCCACTTTGGCGTGGAATTGCCCAGTAACACCCTTACATGTAGGAATTCCCCTTCCTGTCACAACTGTTTAAGAAGCATTATCATGATTATAGCACGCTTTTTGTTTTGGACATAAGTTACCCCCCCCCCCCCCCCCCCCCGTTTACCCCAGGTAAGACAATTATGTTCTACTACCCCCCTCCCCCCTTCCCTTACTGTATCACGTTGTAGAAAACATAACAAACTCGATAAGACGCTTTTATGATTGGAACAATAAGGAACAACTCGTTCATTCACACGTTCTAGTAAACTGCGCTTTTATGTGATGCCAAACAAACTTGCAACAGATGGAATGTTACCATGACAGCCACGATGAATAAATTATGTCATCCGAGTTGTTAGCTTGTTATCGGTATGGTTAGAAGTGCTTCTTGAATTACGATTTAGCAACCCGCTACGAAGATTTCAAATGGCTATTGTATTACAAGGCTTAGACGCTCGTTGATTGGTCGATATGGTATGGGCATAAGACAGCATGCAAAATCTACACACATTTCTAAAGACATACCCATGCACGTGTGTGTTGTGCACTGGTCTGTGAAAACAAAGGTGATCACCCAAGCGAGGTACGTTTGTTCGCCACTAGCTATCGTCCAACCTGGCATTTTGGCAAGGAGATAAGGCCTAGCTGACAGATAGGCTATCGGGCTTTTATGAATATGGCCACTGGTTGCCAAGTAGCGGCGAACATGCGAAACTCGCTTGAGTGATCACCTTTGTTCTTCACAGACCAGTGCACAACACACACGTGCATGGGTATGTCTTTTAATGTGTGTAGATTTAGCATGCTTTCTATGCCCTTACCATATCGACCAATCAACGAGCGTCTGAGCCTCGTAATACAATGGCCATTTGAAATCTTCATAGCGGGTTGCTAAATCGTAATTCAAGAAGCACTTCTAACCATATCGATAACCGTGGGTTTCGCATCAACCGTTGGGGGCCGGTTGGTCGGGGTAGTGTCGTGGCGACGTATCGTACGCTGTTTCGTTAGGCGGGCCGATCCAGTGTCCCGTTGATTGGTTGTTTGCCCGTGTGCACCGGCCAATCGGCGTGTTCCGTTGTTGACCTATCAGGAACGCAATCGCTCATGCAAGATTGTGATGTTGGGAGCCACGGTAGAGCATAAAAGCCGAGTGTCTACAATCGATATTATCATTTGACAAAGTATTGCAGTAGGATACGAAACGTCATGATCGTTTAGATTCCTAGTTTGACATTGCGAGACAAACGAATATCATTAGCGATATTATTTCCGATACTATATCCGCAATGGATTATATATTTACTATTATTGATTGAACATACGGGCACCCTGCCCTGAAATTGATACGTAGATATGAGCGTTGTAGCGAGAAGGGGGCTATTAGGTTCTACCGTGGGTTTCGCATCAACCGTTGGGGGCCGGTTGGTCGGGGTAGTGTCGTGGCGACGTATCGTACGCTGTTTCGTTAGGCGGGCCGATCCAGTGTCCCGTTGATTGGTTGTTTGCCCGTGTGCACCGGCCAATCGGCGTGTTCCGTTGTTGACCTATCAGGAACGCAATCGCTCATGCGAGATTGTGATGTTGGGAGCCACGGTAGAGCATAAAAGCCGAGTTTCTACATTCGATATTATCATTTGACATTCATTCTTGAATTGAGAATGGACGTGTTCCTGCATTTCGTGCAGGAACCTTAGTGGATTTTGTTGGTGTGTTATCTTTTTTTAGGGTTTCGCCCTGTGTATTTGTTTCTCTTTTGCAATACGGTACACTCTTTTGAGATATACTAAATGTACTCTTTGTGTTAGTTTTTGTGGCATTCTGGTTGTGTTCATACCCCGGTGTTTTTCTACATAGCTAATATGGTATAGTATTATATAACGCAGGTACCTGTCGTGTATCTCGCGCGTACGCAAAATTTTATTCAATAACGTAATATAAGTTGCGCGCACGCGCGGCCGCGGAGCTAGCTCGAGAGCTAAAGATCGTTGTGTTGGCTGACCAACGATCATATTGGATCGTGGTGGGGTATTCTGCAGTTTAGCCATTATTTTTGCGTTTAAAGTGTACTGACTCTGTCAGTGTGTGTGTGTATATTTATAAGATTTTGATGGTTTGCGACACATTCTCGAGTATATACCGCTTGATTTATTGTATTGTATTACGACTTGTATTGGTGTGTATATATCAGATTATTTTGCTACTGTGTGACACGTTTCGATTATATATACCAGTTGATTTATTTGATCGAGTTACGGCGTGTATGTGTGTGTATAATACAACTGTGTTACTCTGTGACACCTTTTTGGGGTATATATACTATTCGGTTTACCTTGTTCATCATTAACGGCGAACATATATATATCCATATCCATTTGTGTACTTGTACTAGCCGGCTTTATATTATCGCTAGCGTGTATTAGGTGCTCCGCCATTTATCACGGCTTCACGAGCACAGAACAATTAACTATTGCGGCTGTGCGAACACGAACAATACCGCGCGCATCGTTATAATCCGGCGCCCTGCGCTTATATATAGATCCTGTGGCTCTTGTATAACTTGAGTGCATGTGGAGTATTGTGTATATATATAACTCACTACACCCTTTTGTTTTCTCTTGTCCTAGTGGGTCATTATGTCGGTCATTTTGTCGGATGAATTGTCCGATGATATGGATGAAGGGGATGATGATACTGAATTAGTCGTACCCCCACAAGCTGATGGATTCACAGAGGTGAAAGAAAAAAAAAGTAAAAAGAGGAAATTTAGAGGTTCGTCTCTTGAAAATGACTATAAAGTAAACGAAAAGATTGAACGAGACAATAAAAGCGTTACCATCACCCCGGTGGACACACACAAAACGCTTCTGAAGCTAAGTCCCCTATTGGTTGCCAAGGAGGTGGACTCCATTGCCAGGGGTCGGGTGGACAAGGTGAGGAAGGTAGGGAAAAGCATTGAGGTGCTGGTCCGAGACCCTAAACAATTGAAGAGATTTTTGGATATTACCAAGTTCGGCAATGTAGATGTATCGGTCAAGTTAACAAGTAAACAAACTAGCCATACAGGAGTTGTAAAGGGCATAGATCTAGAAATGGAAACTGAAGAAATGTTGGAAGCGTTGAAAGCTCAAAAGGTAACAAATGTAAGACGAATCACTAAAATCGAAAAGGGGAATAAAAGACCAACTATGGCCGTACTATTGAATTTCGAGAAAGAGGTACCAGAATATATAATGTATGGATACGAGAAGAAAAAAATACATACGTACATCCCCCCGGTTGTGCGTTGTTATAAATGTCAAAGATTCGGACACACTCAGTCCTTTTGTAAAGGTAAGATCCGATGTCCGGTATGCACCGGCAATCATGAGTGGAAGGAGTGTACGGTCAAAGAAACTCCAAAATGCGCTCACTGTGGGGGAGCCCACAGCTCAGCCTACCAAGGGTGTCCGCAATATAAAGTTGCAAAAAAAGTCCATGTCATAAAGATGACGAGCAAAATTAGCTATGCTGAAGCAGCAAAACAATTTCAAACAGAACAGAAAAACCCACCAATTCCTCCACAACAACAACAAGCTCAAATTAATCGGGAGACAACGGTCAAGCCCCCTAAACCGCAAAGTACACATCAGGAATTGCTAAAACTTGCACCCTATCAAGGACCGATTAGAGAAAACTCACAAAGTAAAATCCCACTACCCAAAAAATCAAATGCACAGGGTGTGTCCAACCCTAAGCAGCCAGGTCAGGACAAACTGATGGTAAAAATGGTAAAGGTTCATAAATCTGTACAAACAAAGAAAGACGATGATTTGGTTTCGTTTAATCCAGAACAGTTGCTGGCGTTATTGGCATTTATAATAAATAATCTTGAATCCACACAGACTAAAAGTGATAGAATTCAGTTGGTCGTGGATGCAGCCGCGCAGTGCTGCGGCATCCATGCTCCACTGGACAAGGTGCTGGGTTTGCTGCAAAAATAGTAAATATGAATACACACTATAATATATGTGTATACATTCATATGTGTCATGCTAAAAAAGATGTATATTCTAACAATGATATGGTCTCAATGTATATAGCATATGTATACATATGTATTAAGTATACTAACACTTTCAGTGTCGCATTGATTATATGTAATGCACATTATTTTATGCATCTTTTGTCCAGTGTTCAGGGTTTGGTCTGGAACTCAACAGTCTTACATGGTAAGCTTATACATAATATTATAAATCTCATTAATAATCTATCATGAATAGGGGGTGTGGATATTTAAATATCCTACAATGGAATGCACAAGGTATTCGCTCTAAAGGAGAGGAATTTAAACAATATATCTATAAACTAAATGAAAAACCACATATTATGTGTATACAGGAAACATGGTTGACAAACAATGAGACGTATGAAATAAGTGAGTATACCTGTCTTTCAAAGACACGGGCAAATGGAGTGCGCGGAGGATGCGCAACCTATATTAGAAATAATATTTCATACTCTATTGTGAACACCCCGGTTGATCAAGAATATCAACAAACAAATGTACATGTTGATACATTTCAATGTACAATTATTAATTATTATAATCCATGTGAGATTATACAAATTAAACAATTGCAAACTATGTGTATAAACACCCTTAAAAATTGTATTATTTGTGGAGACTTCAATGCCCACAACCCTATATGGGGTAGTACAAAATATAACACAAGTGGTAGAGTTGTTGAAGAATTTATGGATAATTCCAACTTTGTGTATTTGAATAATGGGTCCCCCACTCATTTTGATTGTAGGCCTACATGGGGCAGCCTATCATGTATAGATTTGACCCTAGTAAATAAAGAACTTTTTTCAAAATGTATATGGTATGTCCTTGAAGATGTCTTGGGCAGTGATCACTTTGTTTTAAATACGAAAGTTAAAATTGGCACAGGTATAAATACGGATGCCAGTGAAAACCAATCCACACATAGATGGTCTTGTCATAAGGCAGACTGGGCAGAGTATAAAGAATATATTAAGTTGAATTATAAACACATGAATATCAATGGAAGCACCCAAGGTATGTATGACTATATATTACAAAGCATTATTGAGGCTGCAAATGCATCCATACCACAATGTGGGCAAAACAGCAAGCGAAACAGTAATCCATGGTGGAATTCTGAATGTAAACAAGTTATAAGAGAAAGGAATGGCGCGAAACGCAAGGCGAAAAAAACGATGCTTTATATAGACTTAGAGATTTATAATAAAAAGAAAAGTAATGCACAAAAAGTAATTCGAAATATTAAAATTGATTATTGGAAACGTTATTGTGATGGTGTTAATCGCTTTACTCCTATTGAGGAAGTATGGAGAAAGGTGAAAAAAATGAGTATGATTAATGAAAATGTAACAGCTAAAGGCATAATCACCTTGAAGGTGAATGATGTTTTTATAAATAATAATGAAGATAAGGCTAACATTCTAGCCGACACATTTAGTACTCATATGAATTATGAAAATATAAATCGTGTAAATGATGCTATTCCAGACTTCGGTAAGCATACTGTCGTTAATGATGTCAATGATTTAAATTGTCCATTCAGTATGGATGAATTAGAATATGCCATACTCAATACAAAGGATGGTACCCCTGGACAGGATGGCATAACACAGGAAATGGTAGCTAATCTACCAACAAATATAAAAGATGATTTATTGTGTATGTACAATATAATTTGGGACACTGGGAGTCTTCCCAAAGAGTGGAAACACGCCCTTCTAGTACCCATACATAAGCAAGGGAAGGAAAGTGGGGAGACCAAGTCATACAGACCAATCTCTCTCACGTCTGTATTATGTAAAATTAATGAAAAAATGATTGTGTATAGAATGCAACATACTCTGAAAAAGCATGGCCTTGTTTCACCATGTCAAGGTGCATATTTAGAGGGAAGCAATATATTAGACAATGCTTTGAGATTGGAGAGAGATATCCATAAATCCTTTGCATGTAACAATCAATTAACATGTGTTTTTTTAGATTTTCAGAAGGCATTTGATTCTGTTTGGAGAGAGGCCCTCCTCTCCAAAATGGAGGCCCTAGGCCTTACAGGTAACATCCTGAAATGGGTGAGTAATTTCATTTTGGAAAGAACTTTCCAAGTGAAAATAGGTAATGTACTATCAAATATGCATACCACCTCTAGAGGTGTTCCACAAGGAAGCGTAATAAGCCCACTGCTATTTGTTCTTTATTTGGATGGTGTGGCACAAGTGTGCAAACATACATCCATATCTATATATGCAGACGACGTGGCCATCTGGGCTAGGAATGGTAATGTAAAAGAGTTGCAAACTGAAATACAAAGTGATTTGCACAACATAGATACATGGTGTGCTAAGTGGAAATTACAATTGTCACCAGACAAATGTAATGTAATGAATTTTCATAAAATGTCTAGAGCAAAGGACATTGAATTATATATATGTAATAAAAAAATGAGTGTTGTTAAAAGTTATAAGTTTTTGGGAATAACTTTTGATACCTCCCTGACATGGAGGGCACACATTGAAGACGTTTTTGTACGATGTAAGAAAAGAATTAATATATTGAAAAGTCTAGCTGGCACAGATTGGGGTGCTGACTCTAAGACTTTATTGTTGTTATATAGAGCTTTTATACGTCCAATAATAGATTATGGTTGTGAGCTATATGGCTCAGCAAAAAAAACAGTATCATATAAATTAAATTCTATACAGTATATAAGCTTGAAAATAATAACTGGAGCTGTACCTGGCACTTCATTAGAGGCGCTGCAAGTAGAGTGTGGGGAAATGCCCATTGATATAAGGCGTAATATAGAAAGTAATACGTATAAGTATAAATTAATATGTAAAAATAACAATTTTCTGATTAAAGAAATATTGGAGCCGTGTTGGCAGGACAATATAACTATGTTATTTAAAGACTCTGTTAAGAGACCCTTTGTATTAAGAATGGATGGAGATCCAATAGATGCAAAGGTGGAGTTACAGCAGCTATGTATACTATCACCGTGGAAACTCCACCGTCCTATAGTATATTTTGATATACATACAAAATGTAATGTATCAGATATAGATATATATAAGAAAAATTTGACTCTGGACTTTTTAAATTCCACAGGTAAAGATAAACTGCATATATATACTGATGGATCCAAAAACCCTGATAATGGACATACATCAGCCGCCTTTTATATCCCGGAATATGGTGTCAAACTAGGTAAGCGCACATCTGATGACATCTCGGTGTGCAGGGCGGAGCAGGTAGCCATCCTTTTGGCATTGACCTGGCTCGAAGAGTCTCGTCCAGCTGATTCTATTATTCTTAGTGACTCACTGAGCTCACTCATGTTATTAGATAATCCTTTAAAAAATCATTCAAGTATTATATTTGAAATTGTGTTGAAATATATGCATTTGTGTAATAATGGCCACCTCATCTCATTTGCTTGGATTCCTGCCCATTGTGGCACGCCAGGCAATGAAATTGTGGATCATATAGCTAAAAATGCTTTATTAAAAGAAACTGTACAAGCGAAGGTGTCTATCACCTTAAGTGATGTAAAAAATAATTTTCAAAAGAAATATATGTCTATTTGGCAACAAAGATGGCGCACATCAGAG
>JBAMJV010010277.1:0-15000 GCA_037951105.1 Echinarachnius parma | reverse complement strand
ACTATAATGTGCTAATATGAGAATGAATAAAATAGTAATAAATATAATATGCTTATAAAAGCACTACCCTTTATTTTATAGAAGTATAACAGTTTATAATATACCAATAAGTAATTAGCAAGGAGACAGGGAGTGCGCCCTCGTGTAGCATCCTCGGACGCATCCACGTTTCCTCCAGTAATTACTGGGGGTTTTTCGTGGCCTCCGCGAACTAGTGTACCGGCACTAGTCAGGTGCTGAACGCCTTGCCCCAGCCCCTCGTAATTGAAGTAATTAGATAAATATTAGATTGTATTTATAGACACATATATGCGTATATGTGTATATATGTATGTGCATGGATGCACATTAAATAAAAATAAACAAAGAATGGCGTAAATAATCATGTATGATTGAGACGCCAATTAAACATAAGATACACACACACACACACACACACATTTGACAAAGTATTGCAGTAGCATACGAAACGTCATGATCGTTTAGATTCCTAGTTTGACATTGCGAGACAAACGAATATCATTAGCGATATTATTTCCGATACTATATCCGCAATGGATTATATATTTACTATTATTGAGTGAACATACGGGCACCCTGCCCTGAAATTGATACGTAGATATGAGCGTTGTAGCGAGAAGGGGGCTATTAGGTTATACCGTGGGTTTCGCATCAACCGTTGGGGGCCGGTTGGTCGGGGTAGTGTCGTGGCGACGTATCGTACGCTGTTTCGTTAGGCGGGCCGATCCAGTGTCCCGTTGATTGGTTGTTTGCCCGTGTGCACCGGCCAATCGGCGTGTTCCGTTGTTGACCTATCAGGAACGCAATCGCTCATGCGAGATTGTGATGTTGGGAGCCACGGTAGAGCATAAAAGCCGAGTGTCTACATTCGATATTATCATTTGACAAAGTATTGCAGTAGCATACGAAACGTCATGATCGTTTAGATTCCTAGTTTGACATTGCGAGACGAATATCATTAGCGATATTATTTCCGATACTATATCCGCAATGGATTATATATTTACTATTATATCGATAACAAGTCAACAGCTCGGATGACCTAATTTATTCATCGTGGCTGTCATGGTAACATTCCATATGTCGCAAGTTAGTTTGACATCGCATAAAACATGTAAGACCGCAGTTCATTCGAACGTGGGAAAGAACAAATTGTTCCTTCTTGGTCCAGTTATAAAAGCGTCTTATTGAGTTTGTTGTGTGTTTGTATTGTGCTACAACGTGATACAAAATGGTTGACAAGAGGGAAACCGGGCCAACCCAGATGGGCAAGCAGTAAGGGGAGGGGTAGTAGAACATAATTGTCTTATTTGGGATAAACGGGGGCGGGGTGGGGTAATACATATAACATAATGGTTATTATACAGTTGTGGCAGGAAGGGGAATTCCTAAATGTAAGGGTGTTACTGTAGATGTGAGCGTGAGTGGGAATAATGTTTTTTTCTGGGGGAGGGGGGGGGGGGGGGTCACGCGTAAGCACATGTTGTCATAGCCACCCCCAATGAAACAAAACAAAATACATCTCCCTCCTCATTACGACCAAGCTCCGCCACGCCCAGTGGCATAGCGAGGGTCAACGGATTGGGGGGCACAACTGTGAGGGAGCGGAGCGACCAAGCCCTCGGGCGCGAAGCGCCCGAGGGGGAGGGGGAGGGTGTGGGAGGGGGGTGTTCCCCCCTCCCTCGGTTGGGAGCTTTTGCAAATTTTAACTCGAAATAATGCAATCTGTTGCATACCTTGTAAGGAAATTTGATAATACTAAATTAAAGAAATCATGACCATCTCCCTCATGATTAGACCGCTATATAGTATACAAACACAATCGAACACCAGACTCAAATACGCTCACATCGTCCGTGCATGTCTATACTTATTTGGGGGAGGGTGTGGGAGGGGGATTACCCCCTCCCTCGTGGATACATTTTCGAAATTGGTGTTTAAAATATCACTTTAGAAGTATGGTCGTTATTGTCCTTATCATTATTTTTGTTATTATGCATTTTGTAAGATTTTTGAAAGATTTAACTTTGAAAAAAGTGGGGATTGTTTGTGCTTGTACAGGCCCCCCCCCCCCCCCCCCTCCCATAACAAAAAGTTGGGGATATATCCCTCATCCCCCGGGGTCAAACGCCCGTGGACACACTCAGTGGCGTAGACAGGTTCTTACACCTGGGGGGGATGATTTGCCGTTCACCGGACCAAGACCAATTTTTTCGAGACCAAGTCGTCTTTATAGTGGGGGGGGGGGGGGTAGATGTTTTGATGATCGTGGGACAGGGGCGGATCTAGCTTTTTGCCAAAGGGGGAGGGGGGGTTGACCCAATGACGATGCCGAGTGCCGCGAAGCGGCGAAAAAAATGTGGGCGTTTTTGGAGTTTTTTGGCAGCCCTAGCCGCGAAGCGGCGAAAATTTTTGACGTTTTGAGCGTTGTTTGGTAGCCCAAGCCGCGAAGCGGCGATTTTTTTTTTGCGTTTTTTGGCAGCCCAAGGGGGGGGGGGGGGTTTAAACCCCCTAACCCCCCCCCTCCCCCCCCCCCCCCCGTAGATCCGCCACTGTGGGAGCGAAGTGACTATGCGGGGGGGGGGGGAGGGTGTGTCCCCCTCCTACGCTAGAGAGATTTTGCATTTTTGGACTTGAAATTGTGCATTCTGGTGCTTACCTAGATAGGAAGCGGCGATTTTTTTTTTGCTATCTTGAACCCCCATACCCCCCCCCCCCCCCCCCCCCCGTAGATCTGTCACTGATATGCACCTCA
Source organism: Echinarachnius parma (assembly GCA_037951105.1). Classification (NCBI taxonomy): domain Eukaryota; kingdom Metazoa; phylum Echinodermata; class Echinoidea; order Clypeasteroida; family Echinarachniidae; genus Echinarachnius; species Echinarachnius parma. The sequence goes on along the minus strand of JBAMJV010010277.1, from coordinate 12,224 downwards.
ACACAGGGAGCGAAGTGACTGAGCGGCGGGAGGGCTCCCATGCAAGGGAGATTTTGCATTTTTGGACTTGAAATAGTGCAATCTAGTGCTTACCAAGAGAGGAAATTCGGGCTCTACATTGACTGTATCTGGGAAAGGGTGTCATGATTTGATCGACCAGAAATTTTAAATACATTTTCACGGAGAAAACAAATAGTTGACAAATATGGACCCCAACACAAATATTGTATTTATATGAAGCATCATACACAGTTCTAACTTAACCATTATGCCGCATTATATGATCCGACAACTTACCCTATCGCCAAGAATGAGTCCCGAGGGGTGAAGCTACCGAGGGCTGGGGCAGGGTCAAATATGGAGGGTTTGGAAGGGGGGGATCCCCTCCCACGGAGAAGATTTTGCATTTATATACTTGAAATGGTGCAATTTCGTGCACACCACACAAGTAGCCAGAGCAATGCCAGCCTAAACTGGAGCTACGTGGCCCGGTATACAGAAAAGAAATTCTCACCCCTGACCATACGCAAATTGCACAACAAACTGAGATTATCTGGTCGCGCGCGTAGCGTGCAGCGAAAAAGGAATGTGGATGTACAAATTACATTTTTAACGGTAGAATTAACAAGTCTTTGCTCATACAACTAATGTTCTTTCCCCAATCGTATACAGATACACACACAAAATATTATATCCTTCCCTAAAACCTGGGGGGGATGATTGTACATGGCATCCCCCCCACCTTGTGAGCTGGGGGGGATGCATCCCCCTCATCCCCCCCGTTGTCTACGCCCCTGGACACACTAAAACTCACGCTGTTGATCCCATGTGTATCTCCTGGTGGAACTGTTGTTTATGACGTACATTGTCTGGTTAGGTAGATCTGTAAATGGTGCGCTTAATGTAGAAGGATTATTTTCAATAAAGGGGAAAAGGGTTCTCTAAAGTGGGAGGGGCATTGCGAGGGAGCGAAGCGACAAAGCGGGGGAGGGTATGGGAGGGGGTGTCCCCCTGACACTGTAGGGAGCTTTTGCAAATTTGTGGCTTTAAATTGCGCGATTTGGTGCATACCCGAGACAGACTTTCAAATGTATGGGGGGTGGGGGGCATGTCCCCCCTCCCCTGTCCACCGCCTGTTGTCGCCCATTTTTCAAGTACCGCGCACGACACGGGTCCCTTGAGTTAGGTTCAGTAGGCCTATGCTCAATTGATGCAGATGTCGACTCTGGAGAAGATGACTGGTGCTCCTACAATCATGATCATCAACAGTAGGCCTTGGAACGGGTGCATTTGATGTTTGTCTTTGCCTAAACATTTGGACTAAGTAGTGCAACTACCCAGCTAGCCACCTGACGTCGTGCCGATGTCGAAAGTTGTTGGCTGGATGTCGGCATATCGCGGTTGGCAAACTGATGTCGCCCCAACATTACGCCAATGTCGAGTTTACGCGAAATGCGAATTTGTCGCGAAATGGTTGCAATACACCAGTTCACAGATAGCATATGTCTCACTTGACCTCTATAGCCATTGAATTCTACAATCATGGGTAGGATATATAGAGCCTTTACTCTGTGCAGTCATGTTCAGAGTGACAGATGGTTGTCATGGGATATCTTTTGCTCCCTTTCATGAGAACAATTTATCAACCTTCGCATCAAGGAATTTCCAATCAATGTACTCAAGAATAACAAGTAAAGAACCTTATCCAGTCCTTTCAATTCGATGAATACCGAACTTTCTCACTTGACCTTTGTATTGCACATGCGCAAAACGTAACTGTGAACTGGTGTATTGAATGTCGGGCCGATATCATTGTGCTGACATAAAAATGACGTCTCAAATAACACGTCGCGCGAATATCGCGCCAATGTCGAAACTGCGACCAGTTCAAGAGGACATCACAAATATGACGTCTAGCCGATATCGCGCCGATGTCAGAATTGGCAGCAATTACACAAGTCGGCAAATAGTCATGAAATCGATGTTCAGCCGATGTCAACATCCCGACATAAATATGACATGTGCAATATGACGTCGCGCTAATATCGCGCCGATGTTGGAACTGATAGCAATTTAGGAAGTCGGTAAATGGTTGTAAAATTGATATCGGGCAGATGTTATTAAAGGGAGAGATCCACTTTTGCAAGCCAAAATTCAAAAGTTGCGAGGTTATTGTCTTATATGAAAGGAAATGTCATTTAATAGCATGCCTGAAAAAATTAGGACTTGAAATCTCTTTTTCGTAGAGTTATAGATCTAAAACTGAATAAACAGAGGGACGTCGGTTAATTAGGTACATACGTATTTTCGGCCGGTGAGTAAGTTTGTACATAGATTTCACGGAGTGCCAGATCGGTATGCATGACCCCTACGTAACCCGCGTAGCTACGTGACTCGCGCATAAGTACTAATGTGTGAGCGTTTACCAAGCAAAATACCAAAACATCGCTTAAACTGACTACATGTAATTATATATTCTTTCTTTTTGAGATCTTTTTCCGTGACATACGTTAACAAATGTCGGCTTCACAATACCTTTACGAGAATTAGTACTATATTGCAATAATAATGCGCTTAGAAACATTGTATTAAGCGCTATATAAATGTAATATATTATTATTTTATTATTATTTTTGTAATATTATGCTAAATCAGTTGAACTCATTTATTGACCGATATATAGTTTAAATGGAGGGACGCATTCGTTTTTCATTCGTAGAATCCAAATTAGAGGGCTGTTCGCTCTGATTTTTTTTTTGCGTGTTACATTGATCCCCATCCGTCAACTGAAAGCTGTTCAGACGTTTTGTAAAAGTGGACCTGTCCCTTTAAATAGACATCAATGTGACCTCTTAAATATGATGTCAGGCCGATGTAAGAACTTGCAGCAATGTATAAACTCGGCAAATGGTCATTAAATTCATGTTGTGTCGATGTCAATAATCCGACATGAATATGACATCTCCAATATGACGTCGACCTAATACCGCGCCGATGTTGGAACTGGTAGCAAGTAAAGTGGTCGGTAATTGGTTGTAAAATTGATGTCGGGTCGATATTATTAATGGGACAAGAATATGACATCTCAATTTTGACGTCAAACTGAAATCCTGCCGATGTCAGAATAGGCAGCAATGAATCAAGTCGGCTAATAGTTGATGTTAAGCCGATGTCATTAATCCGACATGAATATATAACATCTCCAATATGACGTCGACCTAATATCGCGCCGATGTTGGAACTGGTATCAATTTAAGAGGTCGGTAAATGGTTGTGAAAGTAATATCGGGACAATGTTATTAATTGGACATCAATATAATATCTACAATATGATGTCAGGCCGATATCCCGCCGACGTAAGAACATTCAGCAATGAAACAACTCGGCAAATGGTCATAAAATTGACGTTGCGTTGATGTCAATAGTCCGACATGAATATGACATCTCATCTCACGTCGGGCTAATATCGCGCCGATGTTGGAACTGATAGCAATTAAGGAGGTCGGTAAATGGTTGTAAAATTGATGTTGTGCCGACGTCAATAATTAGACACGAATATGACATCTCAATGATGACGCCATAGCGATATCCTGCCGATGTCAGCCTCTGGCAGCTATGAAACAAGTCGGCAAATGGTCATAAAATTGATGTTGCGCCGATGTCAATAGACCGACATGAATATGACATCTCATAAATGACGTCGCGCTAATATCGCGCCGATGTTGGAACTGATAGCAATTTAGGAAGTCGGTACATGGTTGTGAAATCGGACCAATGTTATTAATTGGACCTCAATATGACATCTCAATTATGACGTCAAAGCGATATCCTGCCGATGTCAGAGTTGGCAGCAATGAATCAAGCCGGCAAATGGTCGCCATTTCCAACATCGGTGCAACATTCGCCCAACGTCATATTTGAGCTGTCATTATGTATATTTAATAACATAAGCCCAACATCAATTTTACAATCTTTGACCGACCTCTTAATTTGCTACCAGTTCCAACATTGGCGCGATATTAGCCCGACTTGTTCCATTGCTGACGGTTCTGACATTGGCGGGATATCGGTGTGACGTCATAATTGAGATGTCATATTGAGGTCCGATTAATAACATTAGCCCAACATCAATTTCACAACCATGTACCGACCTCTTAAATTGCTACCAGATCCAACATCAGCACAATATCGGACTGACGTCATAATAGAGCTCTCTTATTCATGTCGGATTAATGACATCGGCAAGACATTAATTGAATGACCATTTGCCGACTTGTTCCATTGCCGACGGTTCTGACATTGGCGGGATATCGGTGTGACGTCATAATTGAGATATCATATTGAGGTCCAATTAATAACATTGGCCCAACATCAATTTCACAACCATGTACCGACCTCTTAAATTGCTACCAGATCCAACATCCGCACAATATCGGACTGACGTCATAATAGAGATGTCATATTTATGTAGGAGTAATGACATCCGCCCGATATCTATTTCACAACCTATTACGGACCTTTAAAATTGCTATAAATTTCGACATCTGTGCGGTATAGGCCCAAAGTCATATTTGGGATGTTATATTTATGTCGAATTAATACCTTTGACCCGACATCAATTTTACAACATTTTACCGACCCCTTAAATTGGTACCAGTTTCAACATCGGCGCGATATTAGCCCGACGTCATGTATGAGATGACATATTCATGTTGGATCATTAACATCGGCCCGACATCAGTTTAATGACCATTTGCCAAGTTGTTTCATTGCTGCCAATTCTGACATCGGCGCGATATCGGCTTGACGTCATATTTGTGATGTCATATTGATGTCAATTAAAAACATCGGTCCGACATCAATTTCACAACCATTTACCGACCCCTTAAAATGCTATATTTCGACATCGGTACAACATTGGCCAAACGTCATATTTGAGATGTCATATTCCTGTTGATTTATTGACATCGGCCCGACATTAATTTCACAACCCTCTATCGACCTCTTAAATTGCTATCAGTTTCGGCATTGGTGCGATATTGGCGCGACGTTTTATTTGAGACGTAATTTTTCGTCAGCGCACGATATTCAATTAAAAAACCTCCAACTTAAATTCGACAATGGAGTAATGTTGGCGCGTTGTCTGTTTGCCGACCGCGATCTTGCCGACCACCTGCCGACATCGGTCCGACGTCAGCTGGCTAGCTGGGTACTTATAATATTTTTGTCAACTTGCTTTGAGAATCTTGAATACATTGTATTGAATTACGTTTAATCGATTACAAATACTAGTACATAAATAAATTCAAAAGTAAAAAAACAAGTATTGCTATCGGGGAATTCATGATCGATTATAAGTGATCGTAAGTGAAATGTAAAATTTCAATTTTTGTAATTATTTGTATTAAAGAATATATTTTTGTCATGTCCTTGCTGCTGTATATAATTTATAAAGATATATAAGAATATAAATAACACCTGTAAAAAGTGTTATGAATATGATTTGGAGGTTGATTATTTCAGAATCAACGCTCTGCAATATACTAACCATTACAAAACATACATGATAAGAAGAGGTGTATATATATATTTTACCGATTGCGACCTGTATTCGTAGGACGATATGATGATAGGTTTAGGATTAGGCAATAGGTGTAGGAATAGGATATTTATAGAATTATGAATTATAAATGACTGGAAAGGTTAAACAAAATGTTTGGATGAACGTGGAATCTATGCATCTATGCATGTATTTAAATTTCTTTTTACGTTTTTGATGTTGGTCCTACGTTGGACGTTTGCCATTGGGCCCATTGTCAAATGTTGATGTAGGTCCAGCATCAAAAAATTACGTTGGGCCAATGTTGGGTTGGCGGACATTCTAACGTCGGGCCAACGTCAAGATTTGATGTTGGGCCATTGTCGGAAATTGATGTTATGCCAATGTCACAAAATGACGTAGTGACGATGTTGGGCTGGCGGACATTTTAACGTCGAGCCCACATCAGAATTTGATATCTGTCCTATGTCTGGATTCGGTGTTGGGCCATTGTCGGAAATTGACATTGGCTCAACATCACAGAATGATGTCGTGACAATGTTGGGCTAGCGGACATTTTAACCTCGAGCCCACATCATAATGTTATGTTGGTACAATATCATGAGTGGATGTTGGGCCATTGTCAGAAATTGACGTTAGGCCAATATCACAAAATGACGTGGTGACGATGTTGGGCTGGCGAACATTTTAACGTCGAGCCCACATCAGAATTTGATATCTGTCCTATGTCAGGATTTGGTGTTGGGCCATTGTCGGAAATTGACATCACAAAATGATGTTGGGACAATGTTGGGCTGGCGGACATTTTAACGTCGGGCCAACGTCAGAACTTGATGTTCTCTCAATGTCAGGAATCGATGTTGGGCCTACGTTAGAACTGACATTGGGCCATTGTCAATAATTGATGTTGGGCCGAAATCGCAAAATGACGTTGGGCCAGCATTAAAAAAAACACGTCGCGCTGATGTTGGGCTGGCGGACATTTTTACGTCGCGGTGACGTCGCATGTCGCATGTAGGCCCAACGTCCTCTTACAACGAATTTACATCGGCCCAACGTTGGCACAATGTCAGGTGGCTAGCTGGGTATGCGCCTATAATTATAGCATGCATGAAGGCGTCAAACGGTCAACATTATCTATAAGAGCGGGAGGGGCATTGCGAGGGAGCGAAGCGGCAAAGCGGGGGGAGAGTATGGGAGGGGGTGCTGCAGGATCCTTCAGAGGCCCCTTGTGGACGATTTACCATGCGCTAGGCAGTTTGTTAGGCCTACGCGCTCTACGACTGAAATGCGGTATTAACGGAGCGTCGATCCTTGCGCGCGGGACTGACAATTCGCATAATTAAGGCGCTATGCCCGCGGCCTCCCACTTGGAAGGATTCTTCAAACTGATACAGTGCGCTATTGCTACTAGGGAACGACTGTTATGTTGTTCTTTATTTAATTGATAACATCATTATCATCAAACATTAAATAAAACATGATAATAATGAATGATAACGACACATTTGGCTTAATTTCGGGTCGTTCGACATTTTTGTTTTTTGCCAAACGCTTGGGGGGGGGGGGGCACGTGCCCACCCCCCCCCCCCCCCCCCCGTGCCCCCCCCCCCCCCCCCCCCCCCCCGTAGCTACGCCACTGGCACTCGCCTATAATGATAGCATAACAAGGGAAACTATTCAATAGCAGCGAAAACAGGAATTAAATTGTACATATAGTATTATATAGATAGATTCATACAAACATAATTGACATCACATAAAATCAAACCGAACTGCAAAAGTGAGCTAATATGTCAGGAAAGGGACACATAAAGGCAAATTACTCTCACGATAAAACAAGTAATTTAAGCTGACAAATACGTTTCGAGATGTTATCGATGCAAGTAGAGAGATGCTGGGACAAACAAGAAAAAGTATGTTACTTGAGGTAACTCGGGACTCATTTTGGGCTGTAAGCTATGATGTTGGATCATACATAATGTGGCATATTGCTTATGTTGATGTGGCAATCCACCACAACACGCCACATGAGGCCAGGATCGTTCATTGCACCACAAATCAAACTTTCAAATCACAACGAGAATGAAGTCGTAGTCGACCACAAGTTTCCATTTTCATAACTGCCCAACACAGATCGCGCACTTGATTTATTAATAAGACATCGTATTCGTAACCCCCCGGGCCCGCCTAATCTAGGTCCCCCGAGTGGAAAACGTAAAACAAGTGAACAAACAATAGAGCAGTATGGCAAAATGGATTAAAACAAACATATAGAATTGTCATAAGTGAACATGAAATAAAGATTTGCACAGTTGTACAGAATATGACATCTAATAAAATAAAATGGTGTATGAATATGAGGATAAATCAATGTTTGTAATGGATAAGTCATAACTATGTCAGGATAACATGTATCTCCCTACAATAATATAACACCAAATCAAACCAAACCTGGAACTACTTCGCACTAGAAGCACCACCCTGGGGTGATCAGACCCAAGATGAAAACCACTAGGCAGAAATAGGAGACAGAAAGTGTGGGTTTATAAAAAAAAAAAATAAAGACTGCACCATTTCAAGTAAATAAAATCTTCCCCGTGGGAGGGGGATACCCTCCCAAACCCTCCCCCTCTGGCTCTGCCCCAGCCCTCAGTCGCTTCGCTCCCTCGGGACTCATTTTTGGCTGTAAGCTATGTTGTTGGATCATACATAATGTGGCATATGTTTTTTGTTTTTTATGCACCAGATTGCACAATTTCAAGTCCCAAAATGCAAAATCTTCCCCGTGGGAGGGGGATACCCCCTCGCAAACCCTACCTCTCTGGATCTGCCCCAGCCCTCAGTCGCCTCGCTCCCTCTCATTTTTGGCTGTAAGCTATGTTGTTGGATCATACATAATGTGGCATATGGTTTATGTTTTTATGCACCAGATTGCACAATTTCAAGTCCCAAAATGCAAAAGCTCCCTACCGTGGGAGGGGGACACCCCCCCCCCCCCCCCCCCCTCCCCCCGCTCGATCAGTCACTTCGCTCACTCGGGCTTGGTCGCTTAAGTGAGTGTGGTTGGACATGAGCCCCTAAACACATCAATCGTGAGCCCCCTTAGGGTTTTGTCCCCCCCCCCCCCTCCCCCCTCCCCCCAATCCAAAACTGCTTCCGGCGCGCCTGGTCGCAAGCATCGTGTGACCACAGCCTAAGATGACTCAATTTTAAGAAACGTATTCTGTACTTACATACTACCGTGACACTGAACGTACACCTTGCAGTGTTGGCCGATGCATCCGTAGCGGTATAGGTCACTGCCGTTGTCCCGACGGGAAACAAGTCTCCAGGAAGATAGTACGAAGTTAGAGCAAATACCCCGGAGTTGTCCATGACAGTGGGCGGCGTCCATGTGATAAAGACTGTGTTCCCAGAATGGGATAACACATATGTATCACTTGGACATCCAGTAATGATCGGAGCTTGAAGATCTAGGGGCAAATGATGAACGAGTGTTTGTGAAAAAGATACGTAACGGTTACATAAAACACCCCAACTTGGGGGCTGCACAAAAGAGTTGTAAACTTGTGAACATGTCAAGATGTTGTTGTTGCTGTTAGTGTATGATGGAATATGTGTTTTGTTTGTTGTTGTTATTGTCATTGTTGGACCAAGTGTTGGAAGAGGTGGTGATGTCGGTAGTGGTGGTCGGGTGGTACTGGAAGTTGGACGTGGCAGTGGGTCGCGTCCATGTGATTGGACTACTCAGTTATGTCCGACAGTCCGAGGGACAGCCAATAATAATCGGTGCTAATGTTAAAATTATAAATTTGAGGGGTTTTTTTAAAGAACGTTTCGTAAATAAAGATGAGAAATGGTCACATGATTCAAGCAAAATATTCTCAATTCGAAAGTTACCGAAATCATATATATTGGCCAAACTTATTTATCAATTTGTTTTAAATATATGAAGTATTAAAAAGTGAATATAATATGTGGTAAGGTCTAAACTTTTGTTTTGTTTAATGCAAAAATATCAGTGAAAAGTTTCATGCGCGCCGCTATAATAGACCGCTTCGGTAATGTATGCAAATAATATGCGTATGACGTCAGACTCCCCCGTCGGCAAGGTTAACAATAGTAACTAGGTCCGGCAAGCAGCGGTCTATTGGGCCAAAATGTAACAGCTTATTAACCCGTCCATGTCGGCTAAATGTACCCTTGGCCATAGGCGTACCCAAGAGGGGGGGGGGGGGGGGGGGGGGGGGGGGGGGGTTCAACCCCCCCCCCCCCCCCCTTTGACCAACAAATTGCTGTTTTGGGGGTTCGAACATCCCCCCCCCCCCCTCTTTCAAATTTTAGCCGTTCTCGAGACTACTTTTAAGCGGTCTCGACCGTCTAAAACCTGGTCTCGACCGACTAAAACCTGGTCTCGACCGACTAAAACCCGGTCTCTGACCCAATTTTTTTTAAAGATCTCCGGTCTCGGAGTCGAAAATGTTGAAAGTACTTTTGTTGACGGACACCCCCCCCCCCCCCCTCCCCCCCCCCCCCCCTCACTGAGACGGGTTTCCAACTTTGAAGGTACTCGGTCTCGAAAATTTTGAAAGTACTTGGTATCGGCTTTGAATTTTTTTTACGGACACCCCCCCCCCCCCCCCCCCCCCCCCACTCGAAAATGTTGAAAGTACTTGCCCAGCTAGCCACCTGACGTTTTGCCAACGTTGGGCCAATGTAAAAAGTGGTTGTAAGAGACATTGGGCCTACATGCGACATGCGACGTCACCGCGACGTAAAAATGTCCGCCAGCCCAACATCAGCGCGACGTGTTTTTTAATGCTAGCCCAACGTCATTTTGCGATTTTGGCCCAACATGAATTATTGACAATGGCCCAATGTCAGTTCTAACGTAGGCCCAACATCGATTCCTGACGTTGGGCAATCCTTGTTACAGTGCACTGGTTCATAAATGTATGAACCAGTGCACTATAACACTGATTGCCCATTGACAAAAAAAAATCATTCGGATGGGCATATCTCAGCCAATACGTAACCTATTCCTTTGATTTTCAGTATTTGGACATTATTTGTTATGCTCTTTCTGAAAATGAAGTCCAAATTTGAAAATTCTAAATTACATCATTTATGACATCACACTTCACCACTCTATATATTAGGCCCAAATTCATATTTGGGATGTCATATTTATGTCTAATTAATAACTTTGACCCGACATCAATTTTACAACATTTTACCGACCTCTTAAATTACTACCAGTTACAACATCGGCGCGATATTAGCCCGACGTCATTTATGAGATGTCATATTCATGTCGGAATATTGACATCGCCGCATCATCAATTTAATGACCATTTGCCGAGTTTATACATTGCTGCAAGTTCTTACATCGGCAGGTATCGGCCTGACATCATATTGTAGATATCATATTGATGTCCAATTAATAACGTTGTCCCGACATTAATTTTACAACCATTTACCGACCTCCTAAATTGCTATCAGTTCCAACATCGGAGCGATATTAGCCCGACGTCATTATTGGAGATGGCATATTCATGTCGGATTATTGACATCGGCTCAACATCAACTTAAAGGGAAAGTTTCCCCATCATCTATTTACCTTTGATTAATTTATCTACACATTAAAACATAATTTCATGCAAATATGTCCAATCGTTACCCTCTGAACAAAGGAGGGGCATCATTCAAAGTCAATCGCTGTATGGGCCATTCCCATTCATCGCGTATAGCGTGGAGGTTGCCATTATATTTTTTGAAACCCGGATTTTGAATTGTTCGCGCCGAAATGCTACGTCAAACCCGAACAAACAAGCTCCGCCTCTTTTTGTTAGCTCTCGCAGTTCGCGGGGTTTGTGCACAAACACAAGGCAAAACGTGTGCCAACAAAAAGAGTAGTTCGGGTTTGACGTCACATTTTAGAGCGATCCGAGTTTCATAAACATCAATGGCAGCATCCATGGTGTTCGCGATGAATGGGATTATCCCGTACAGCGAGTGACTTTGAATGATGCTCATCCCTTGCTCAAAAGGCCAATGTTGGTCGTATTTGCATGAAATTGTGTTTAAACGTTTAGAGAACATAATCAAAGGTGATTATATGTTGGGGAAAATGTCCCTTTAATGACTATTAGACGACTTGATTCATTGCTGCCCATTCTGACATTCTGGTATGCGCCGATATCGTGCATGTAAAAAGGAATTATGCAATTGCCCTTTTACGCGCATTGACAATGCACAGCCAATGCGCGCGACGTGGCGCGATAATGGGCAACAAAAAGGGCAAAGTCCATTTTGTCCTTTTTGTTGCCCATATCATACGCGCACGAGGTGCGCGTTGTGTCGGTAATGCCAAACATGCAAAAGGGTAATTTCATCGCCGCTTCACAGTAGGTACGCTACGCGTTGTGAATCGCTTGCATGAATGCAAGTCGTATGCATAAAATATTGCATATAATGCCTATAATGAGCTACGACATGGCCCAGTTCCCCTTCTCCCTGTTTGCTCAGAATTAATTTTCCGACCATGAATTTGCCACAAATTGTAAGCTTAAACTATAAAGATTGTAATATGGTATTCAACTCGTAAAAATTGATGTTTTAAAACATAAAATAGGAATAAAAACTTGTGAAAAAAAATAAG
>JBAMJV010010276.1:32500-33825 GCA_037951105.1 Echinarachnius parma | reverse complement strand
CACCTCAGTGAAACAACAGAAAAGGGAAATATTCGATCTTATCCACTATATGAAAGAATATAATGAAATTAGCCTATAAAATGGTTGAATTTCATGAGTATTGGTTTTCAGGGGACCACCAGGCAAAGGACAACACATTATTATATGTTTTGGTACCATTTTGTGATATTAAATAGATACCCAACATTTTGCAAAGGGTTTTGTATTTCATAAACAAAGCAATTAATTTTCACCACTTACGGAACCACTGCTATTTCCTGGTTCCATACGGGCCAAGCATTTGCGAGTGCGCCAATGCTTTCACGCGTACGTCAATAGATTCCCGGATGATTCATTCGCTCTGCACAGTGCGCTCTGGCTCTGCGCGCATATAGTCTACGCGGCAATTCAGACCGCAATAACGCATGGTTGAGAATGGTGATGCGTTTTCCAATTATATATTTTTTTCTGAAAACATATTTTTGTGAACTTGTTGAAGGAATGGAATACTAAAGATGTTACCTTTCTATAATAAGAATATTATGTTTGGGTGGTGTTACCCTTTAATATTACATAGGAATGTATAGCACAAAGTAGTGCGGGTTTGGTAATGGAGTCATAGATTCATTATTATAAATGGGATGAGAGGGTATTATAGGTGATATAAAACGGGAAATAGATATAATGTGAATATTTGTGGCAACGATTTGGGATTAGGAATATTCGATATGGGATCAATCAGGCCATATTATTGATAGACATGTTGTAATGTTGTGTTATTTAAATTCAAATATAAAGAAATCTGACCAGAAATATATCAAATAAATGAAAATGAGCATAGGCTTGCCGGGAATCGAACCCGAGACCTCCGGATTGCTAGACCTGAACTCAACCATCGAGCAACAAAGACCCTTGAATGGGGGACGTTCCCATGAAACCCTTTTCATTGCTCGTATAGTCAGAAGCAGCTGCAGCTACCCCAAGGATAATTAAATCGACTTTTGTAAGGAAAGTGTGAGGGATCATGCGAAGTGATGCAGCTTTTGACTATACAAGCAATTCATGTAAAGGGTTTCATGGGAACGTCCCCAATTCTAGGGTCTTTGTGGCTCGATGGTTGAGCACCGGTCTAGCAATCCGGAGGTGAAGCCTGTTTTTCTTTGCTCATTTTTCATTTTTGTGTTATTTAGGAGTTTTGGACAGTTTTTAGATATTATTTATTGCTGCTTAATTAAGGCATGAAAACAAAGTATTTAATTAGATAATTGCCTGACAAATAATTTGGTACCTCATTTAATGGAAATTGGTCACGAATTGGCAAAGTTATGGGGGGAAATCCGGGAAGT
>JBAMJV010010276.1:15000-27500 GCA_037951105.1 Echinarachnius parma | reverse complement strand
CCAACTTCGAAAATTAGAGAACATACCATACTCATTTCATTATTGTTTCTTCTCAGCCTGGCAAGTTTCAAAGGAATGCTACTTTTTATCAAAAATGTAAAGTGCGGGAATTTTACAGTAGCAGAAATGCTTACCATAAATTGGCACAAAACATAATTATAATACATGTATTCCTTCGTAACGCTTCCAAGGTGTAGTCTTCATTGAGAAAACACTCCTGCAGAAAATAAAATTACCCATTTTGTAGCAATTTCTTAGTTGTTCCTACTTTTTTGACAGGGGCCGAAAAGGCTACAAAATGGCTAGTTACAATCCTTCTATTAAACACAGAGCTATTTGGAACAAGTGGCACTACATAAAGATATGCATAATAAATTACTTGACTTTCTTTTCCTGTTGATTCGAGGGTGCTTGTACTATAACGCCCCAAAGTTGATGCAACACGCCCGTGAATAGCAAAGTACCACCAGATACGAGTGAAGTCCCGAACCAGTGCCAGGCCATGAAGGGCTGGTTGATTTTTTTATTAACAAGTTCCATAACATGAAGAGATACATATTAATCAATTACTTGACTTTCTTCTCCTGTTGATTCGAGGGTGCTTGTACTATAACGCCCCAAAGTTGATGCAACACGCCCGTGAATAGCAAAGTCCCGTCAAATACGAGTGAAGTCCCAAACCAGTGCCAGGCCATGAAGGGATTGTTGTTTTTTTATTAACAAGTTCCACAACATGAAGAGATACATATTAATAAATTACTTGACTTTCTTCTCCTGTTGATTCGAGGGTGCTTGTACTATAGCGCCCCAAAGTTGATGCAACACGCCCGTGAATAGCAAAGTCCCGCCAAATACGAGTGAAGTCCCGAACCAGTGCCAGGACGTGAAGGAGTTGTTGAAGTAGAAGATGGAGAACACGAGGCTAAGGAACTTGCGCAGCGTGACCACCAGCGTGACCACCAGCGACGGACATTCAGACGTCAGAATGAAGACCCCGCGGATGCAGACATACGTGATGAGAGAACAGCGGTTAAGGAATGATTATAGCAATAACAGGGATATTTGTTCATTTACAGTGGAACCTCTTCATAATGAACTCTGTTATAAGAAGGTTACTGATAAAGCCAGGCTATTGCAAAGGTCCAGGTTCTATTTCTATGTATTGTATTATTTTTAAGCCCTGATACAACAACATATCTGATATAACAAGGTAACTTCATTGGGCCCACGGTGCTCGTTATAACGAGGTTTCACTGTTTATCAAATAGTATGTTGGTGTATCATATAACCAAGGAATTAGCGTTCTATGTTATATGTTAAAAGTTAAAGTCTTTCCCGTACCAATGTTGGCACATAAGGCGGCGCCTATCTCCGTTTCAATAGCCCTAGGCCACACGTCTACTAAATGTAGCGAAAGTTACAGAAGGGGGCCAGTCCTCTGGTAACTCGTGTGATTAACTTTCCCTTCTCCATTCTATAAATGCCGAGTGTCTGGCTGGAAGGCAGAAGGTACCATTTTAAAAGTCTTTGGTATGACCCGGTCTGGTTTCGAACCCGGGACCTCCCGTGCATGAGGCGGACACTCTAACCGCTAAGCCACCATGCTCGGTTATATATGATACATTATCTACTGGCTACCATAAGCATTTACCTAAATGAAACCAACACCAACGAATTACTATTTACTACATATTTATCATGTGAAGACCTGGGGGAAAATTTTTCCACCAAGCTCCCTTTAACATTTCTGTCCTCTATACGTAATAATAATAGGTCTCAAATGTTGAATTTTAGAAATACATAATATTAACTAAATTTCCGTTCACATAATATTAACATAATTTAGATGAAAGGTGGTTTAGAGCTGAGATTTGATACTACTGAGGGTGTTCACTGATCAAACAGATTTGGAAAAAGCATTTCAAATGTTTTAGTCTAGCAACTGAAAAGCTTTAGAGCCAATATTTGTACAAGAGCATGGGATAGTCAATGCAACAGCAAAAATGGGTGCCACATTGTACAAATAATGACGGGTATGACATAGATTACAAATAAATGATAGAGTTACATTAGATAATAAATCTATTGTATTAAACTCTATAATTTTCATAAGGATAACAATTTGTATACATGTATATGTAAGTACAGCATTCTTGCATTCAATTTTTGTTGGCGCGAACCAGTCAGTTAAGCCAATAAAGAACTGGTTTACCCGTTCAGGACTGGTTCCGAAAATATTTGGGCTTTAGTCTATGGAGAATGCGTGTTATACCAAAATCAATTCGTCCTGAATGGGTTAAGAGGTGATGTATGCATTGATGAAGGTTTATTGGTAGTTAAGATGTTAATATATGAAAAGGATATTGTGTCAGAATGTTGCCCAGAAGATACAGCCACATTTTCGGTAGACTTATTCCAAGACCAATCATTATCGGCTCTGCAGAAATAAAAAGGAAAAAGGGAATAATGTAGCATCAAGAACAAAAACAAACTGCCACTTTTTTTTTTAGTTATAGATAATAATAAAAGGATTATCAAAAAGAAATAAGAAAATAATTCAATTTTGCTTTTCATGGTTTTTATTATATTTTATATAGTTAGAGGGAACCAACACCCCAAAATATTATTATTCTAAATCAAAGGAAATAGTTTTAGTAACTAGTCCATTCCACCAACAAATTCAGAAAAATAGGTTTCCAGACAAATCATATAATTGAAAAACTCATCAGCACACTGTGTTCATGGGACTGCAAAAGAAGACTAATTATTGTCTAGAACATACGCATCTTGAGAGGCTCTATGATCTCCAACCTGCTCCCCAATAATTTGAAGAACTAGATGGATCTTCGACTGCGCGCAGTCGAAAATTATGCCTCCGCGATGACGCAATTTTCAATATCAAGCCCAAAATAACGTGCACTGAAATTTTGTTTTTTTTCATATATACATTTTGAGTTCTGTGACCTTGACCTATGTAGACCCCAAACTTTGATGGCTACATTGGCTCCCAAGAATATTCAGGTACCAAGTTAGATTGAAATCTGACATTCAGGTCTTGAGATTTTGTCATTACAAGCCATTTTTGCATATATATTGAGTCATGTGACCTTGACCTTTGACCTCATGGCCCCCCAAACCTAATCCAATCATTGCCACCCGATGTGTATGTAACTCAATCCAAGTTAGAAATTGATCCGTCAAACGGTTCTTGAGATATCGTGAGAAGGATGCTTTTTTGCACATATATTGAGTCCTGCGACCTTGACCTTTCACCTCATGAACCCCAAAATCTAATCAGATCATTGTCACCCCAATATGTACACTCATACCAAGTTTGAAATTGATCCATCCACCGGTTCTAGAGATATCGCTAGAATAAGGCATTTTTGCTCATATATTGAGTCCTGTGACCTTGACCTTTGACCACATGAACCCCAAAATCTAATCAGATCATTGTCTCCCCAATATATACACTCATACCAAGTTTGAATTTGATCTGTCAACTGGTTCTGGAGATATCGCGAAAACGAGACATTTAAAAACATATATTGAGTCATGTGACCTTGACCTTTGACCTCATGAACCCCAAAATCTAATCAGATCATTGTCACCCCAATATGTACAGTCATACCAAGTTTGAAATTGATCCGTCAAACGGTTCTTGAGATATCGCAAGAATGAGGCATTTAAAAACATAAATTGAGTCATGTGACCTTGACCTTTGACCTCATGAACCCCAAAATCTAATCAGATCATTGTCACTCCAATATGTACAGTCATACCAAGTTTGAAATTGATCCATCAACCGGTTCTAGAGATATCGCGAGAATAAGGCATTTTTGCACATATATTGAGTCCTGTGACCTTGACCTTTGACCTCATGAACCCCAAAATCTAATCAGATCATTGTCTCCCCAATATATACACTCATACCAAGTTTGAATTTGATCTGTCAACTGGTTCTGGAGATATCGCGAGAACGAGGCATTTTAAAACATATATTGAGTCATGTGACCTTGACCTTTGACCTCATGAACCCCAAAATCTAATCAGATCATTGTCACCCCAATATGTACAGTCATACCAAGTTTGAAATTGATCCGTCAACCGGTTCTTGAGATATCGCGAGAACGAAAACGGGACGTACGTACGGACGGACGGACGGACAACCCGAAAACATAATGCCTCCGGCCACTTCGTTGGCGGAGGCGTTGGCGGAGGCATAAAAAACAGTAGGAAACATAAAGGGACATTTTTTGAAAAAACTAAGAAATACATAATGTGTGCCCCCACAATCAGTCCGACCATGCTACGCCACTGGCTACTACGATGAGACCTATGTATATATTTAGTGGACAATGTCTCCTGCATCATTGTTTAACCCTATCTTAACTGGGCTATTTGAGACCAGGTTTTTACTGGGGGGGGGGGTCAATTTGACCCCCCCCTAACATCTCAGAGACCGCTCGTCCGATTCACGCGAAATTTTGCATGGAGGTACATTGAAGTGTTAGCGACGCATTCATGTTTTCGTTTAATCGATCCAATGTTAAATATGCAAATTATACGCATATTAATTAGCAAAAAACGCTAATTTTATGCAAAAATCCTCTTTTTGTCTGTAAATCACTAAATATTGCTCAGAATATGCTGATTTTGTACATGAATATTCTCTATGACTTAATTAACAGGTTTTCAAAAAAAAAATTTTTTTTAATGTGTTTCTTTGTTTTTGGAATTTCTTATGTATTTCTTTGTTTTTTCGACTTATGTTTTTTATTGTTTTTTCCAATGGAAATAATTATTGACCATTATCCAACCTTTTTTAGCCCAAAATTACATAATTGCAGTGATTAGAATGAAAAATAATGAAGATTTTGTCTTTTCTAGGAAAAAAATCAATTTCCATAGGATTTGTACACAAATCACAAAATGTAGCGATTTTTGGGCCGACGCTCACTTACAAAAGGTCACGTGACTTTAGAACGGTATACCCGGTCGTCGCAAATTTGGTCTCAAAAGTTGTGCAAGACTTCAATGATTGAAAAAACTCATGAAGTCACGCGGCATTATCTGACCGCGTTGCGAAATTATCGCGCAAAAAGTCGAGGGGGGGGTCAAATTGACCCCCCCCCCCAGTTAAGATAGGTTTGTTAAAGGTTGAGAAGTCCAGACTACAAAATTAACGAACTGAAACAGATTATAATAATAATAGTCCAGCATTTGTATTGCGCCATCAATCTATAAATTGTATTTTGAGGCGCATTTCAATATATTATTACCCTGGCTGTAGCCAAGCTACCTCGCAGGGGCAGCAAGTATTTCAAGGAACACATTCCTGCCAGACTCTACCTATTTTAATAATAATATCCTAGCATTTATACGACCATTATATTGACAGACAAATGGCGAAACAATATACCATGAAAATTTTTTAAAAAACAGCTTTCTTACCATACTCAATATCTTTACAATGAAGATAATAATAGCAACTTTAAGTGAATTGAACAATGCATTACACTCACCTGTTGCACTATACATTACGCTATGGTTATAGATGTCTCTGCCAAGGAGAAGAAAAAATGGTAGAGGCAAAGAATGCTGCGAAGAGATGAAAATACAAATAATTAGTATAATACTTAGTATAATTAGTATAACAATAGTATAATGTATTTGTAAAGCTTAATGCAGAACAGCTCCCCAGCACAGTCATTATTATTATTGTCTCTATTTTAGTTATAGTTCAGACCCGCACAATTTATCTTGTGCACTTTCTCAACAGATACTGAAGAGAAAAAACAAAACAAAACAGTAAAACCTTCTCTAGCGTCCATCTGTCAAACGCCACTACTTATAAAGACCACTATCGTTGATTTTCTAGAACGTAACTTACTGCCATATTAACCTGACTATATCACCTGCTTTAAAGGTATCTAGTAATTTTACACTTGAAGACCAATTTTTGTGTCATCCTTTTACTAATTCAAGGCAGTTTTGATAGGTTTGACTGTATATTAAAAGCAACTTAAACATTTAATTTTTACTCTCATTTATTAGAAGTTAACTGATAAACAAAGTCAGAAACAACTTTTAAGGTTGATTGGGAAAATGGAAATTGGATTGCATTCCAGAAAGGTAAAAGAAGAAATTTGGATGACCTTGATTAATGAAACATATTAAACTGAAACTTTAACAATGTGATTCTAGAAAAAAAATACACAAAAAGCACAACTTACAGAATAAAAGAGAGCTTCTCTTGAATGTTTCCCATGCTTCTTGTACAGGGTCTCCTGGAATATCCCCATGCGAGCCGACATGAATAGAGCAAACGTCAACATGCCTAAACCTGTACAAATGATAACATTAGACAATGGTTAATAAAACATCGAAACAAAAGATAAAATAATACTCATAATGATAGCAGTACATCTCAGACAAGATTGAATAAAAAGATCAGAATTATGATTATAAGATAACATAAACAAATGTAACTAATATAAGGTTTTACAAATATGATAAGATAATAATATATTTATTTTACAATACATAAAATGCTCTGACCACTATCAGGCAGATTATATGCGACCTTACACCAAAACACGACAAATAAGTCGGGAAAACTGATTGTTCTGATTTTCATTTAACATTAAAAAAGAAGTCATTACCTTTAAAATGGTATATAATTTGTCATATTTGGACTAAGCAAACCCATTTAAAATGAACGCCAAAGATTTGGAATATGACTGAAGCAATTTTTAAAATAAGGGAGAAACGGGCCGCTTAAAAGATCAGTGTCCATTCAAGCGCTGTAATAAGATCACATTTATTAGATAAAAAATAATATTGAAACATGATTTCCGACGCTCAAAACTTCACAGGAGGTACATTAAGATATGCTTATTCAGGAAATACCAAAATCCTAAATCTCATATTTTAAACAAAATTTTAGCTATTAAAAGAGAAACTACCACAGCGACATAATGGTCGTTTTGTGGTGTAAGGTCAGATATGTAACAAGATAATGCAGCTATTAAATGTGATGTTAGAATTTGAAGCAGTATCCCCCTACCCCCCCCCCCCCCCCCCCAACCCCTCTAAAGGAAACAAACACAATTTAGAGGGTCAGGTTTATAATTGATTGCCTTGTCAAGCGAGCAAAGTTTATAACAATTTGATGGCTCGAGATGAAGGCAACGATGTTGCGACATTGAAATCAAACATGTAAAGTTATAAACAATAAAAGCAGAGTAGCAAGTACCATATATTTTTAATTAACTTGTTGAAGAGTACTTCATTTGTGTATAATACCACACATTTCTACAGGGTACTCTCTTGACTCCCTGGAGAGCATTCTAGCCAGTGCTAGGTACAAACTATATTCAATAACATTATTCCTCAGAGGGCCCTGTCGTAATAACTTCAGACATTGGATACGATCGATCTATTCAGAATTTTAAATAATGTATACAGGGATAACATGTGAGCTACTAGTCGAGAGCCTGAAAAGTCATGATACCTGAATTGTGTGGAAAATTATTAGAATAAGCCCTAATTTCTAGGTTACCTGGGCCTGATTTCAGGCTTTTGCCTCAAAACTGTCATCCTTGTGTGTACTCTTCCCACTTTCAGTAGTGTATTTTTATTTTGTTTATCTGGGCCCCATTTCATACAACTTTTGCAATCGTTGCAAGTGTCCAATTATTGTAACAACCATGGCAACAGCTTAAATGCTTGATGCTGATTGGCTGTTGCCATGGTAGTTACCATAGTATTATGAATAAACAAACCAACCACTTGTTTATAACTAGAAGGCCCACTTATCGCGCGCAAGTCACATGCCCCATAGACTTTGTACATGGGCAAGATGGCGGAGTGACGCAATTTTTGAAGCCTCCGATGACTGCTTCTCTACGTCATCGCGTACTAACCAATCATCATCCTGTGAAGCGCGTAGACTATCGCGCTTATTTTCCTGCGCACTGTCCTAGATTTTATCACGCTTATGCGAACTATGGGATCCATGGTAACGTATGCATATGAACTTGTTTTCTTGACATCGATCCGGTGACGACGCTATGAACTGTGATTGGTACATGTAGTTCCCAAGTAGCCCACAATGCAACATAGAGAAGCAGTCGTTCCGGTCTTCAAAAATCGCGGTCATTGTGGCAAAGTGACACCCCCCTAGTAGTTACAATAATTGAACACCTAAAAGTTACAATAATTGGAAAAGTTGTATGTAACAGGGCCCTGTTGTTAATTTTCTTACCTATTAGCCATAACATGAGGTCTGAAACCAAGTCAAATCCCTCAGTCTTTGGCTGACTATCGCCGCCCTAGGAACAAAACAGTAAGTAAGGTTGAAAATTAATATTATACAGAGGAAATCACAAGTCCACATTTACAAAAATGTCTAACTTCCTTTTAAGTGTAAATTACCGCATCATAGTTGACTTGTCTTCCAGATGCTAAATATTGCCCAAACTACATGTAGATTCATATCATGGGTTGAAGATTGGCTTAATACAACCAGTGAAGGCAGTAAACATGTTAGTGGTATTACATACAAATAAGAGCTAGTCAATTATTATTATTCATGTGAGTCTAAAACAAATTTGAGATTGATATCATAATTGTCAAGGACGGTTTTCTGAAAATTATCCGGGAAAAATTCTCAAGGAAAATGATGAATTTATTTGTATGTATGTTTAATAATAATAATAATAATAAATATTGATTGGCTTGTTCTTTTGTAGTTTATTATTTACTGGCCTTATCAGATATACTAATCAAGGCCAGAAAATGTATTTCATTATTCATTTCATAATGGCCCGGTCAGATATCAACGGATATCGGAAACGTATGCCCAACGAATAGACAATTTGCGAAATTAAAATTATCCGGTGATGAAAGTCGTCTCCATTGCTTCATGTACAAAACATAGAACAACGTACATCACCGGAAAAGGAACGGACAAGAAACGTATAGAACGGATGGAAAATTTAGCTCTCTCCGTTTGACATCCGTTTGCGCAATCCGTTGATATGTGATCGGGCTATTATGAGCAGATACGTTAATGTACAATAATGTGTGAAGCTTACCACATCTCGAGCAGACATTAGTGTGCATAAACAGATTCCACTGGAAATCATGGCAACAGCAATGTACTTTGAGGGAGTATACCTGTACAAATATTTAAAAAACACATAAATGTCACATTCATTCCATGGATACATTCTTTTAATCAGCAAAACTAGTTTATGCTATTATAATTGTTAACAGATACTATATGTTGCAATCATAAGGTATCAATTGTATAAAGTAATATCATAACATTGTTGGTATCAGATGCCAACCTTCACAAACCACAAAAGTATTCTGAGGTAAAAAACAGTATTTTTAACCCAAAAAAGGCATTTTCAGAGCAGCCAACCTCTAGAGGTAAAACAAAACCAAAAATCATATTTTTTCGCGAAGTCAATTTGCGAACAAAAATACTTGTTTGCGTTAATATAAAAGTTGGTTCAGTCAATCACATTGTTTTTATGAGTTTGTTTTGTTTATTTGTGATATACTGTATTTAAAATACGTAACTTTAGTAATAGTTTATCAGGGTTCAATGTAATTATTTTTGCCCTTTTCCAATCGCTACTATAGGGGGGGGGGGAATTAAATTAACATTTTAAAAATAAATAAATAAAAATAACGTACTGCCGTATTTACATCAAAAAACATACTAAATATGGCAAAAACGTACTACTTAGCAGCTATGTTAGTGTAAGAAGGTTGTCTGCACATTTTAAGAAAATGAATTCCTTGACTTTTCCATCACTATTCAATGATAAAATGCATGACCTTTTTCTTTCTCTGCAATCTTTGTATTTTGACATGAAATACTTTTGGAATTTGAAAAACAAGTTTAACAAACAAAATTTCCTTTCGTTTAAAAACCATAACCTTTTCATGACTTTGCATAATTGAAGTATGTCTATACAGGATGCATCGGCAACTCGTTTTGAATGTTCTTACCTTTTCTTCAGAATAATAATGCCCAGGATCATATTTGCAATCAGCGAGCCCTGTAAATAACAAAAAATAGCACAATTAAATTTGATAATTTACAACCCACTTTAACTTATTTAAATTGATTAAAATTACTAACCCAAAATGGTTCTTTCATAGCATTTATTGTAATTTGTGTACTTTCTTTCTCACAATGTACATAATTCATTATAGTTTTATCAACTTCCCAAACTATCTATTCAATGTTCATTCGAGTAATTTTTGTTTTAATAAATGCCCACAAACTTTCTTACAGATTATAGACTTTAGACAAACTTTGCAGGGCCATGGAGTTTTGGGTCACCAAAATATGAAAATTTGACTAGCAATACCTGGGGCCTATATTGATAGAATCTCTGCTAGCTTAGAATATCTAAGCAACAAATTGTCTTTAGAAGTGCCAGCTCGGAGTTCTAGTCAATAATAGTTAAAGGGAAACAAAATGCTGGAATAGTTGATTGCTGTTACTGATAGACCTGTGCAGAATTCCTGTCACTTCTAGTCGTATATTTCCTCTTGGGTATCACTAATAATGGAAATACGGTAAGCAATGTTTTTTAAACCACTATCACTATCTACTGTTTTGACTGACCACTGGAGGCTGCCATGTTTTCCAATGGTACCACATGAAATGTCATCTGATTGCATCTGAGCGTGTACTAACAAAAGCAGGTTATGTAACTGTTGTTGTTGCATCTGCTGCTGTGTCAGTGATCATGTAACCTGCCTTTGTTTGTATGTGCAAGGTCAGATAACGTTTCATATGGTACAATTGGAACACATGGCAGCCTCCAGTGTTCATTCAAACCAGATAATATTGGTTTTAAAAACATTGAAAATGTATATACCCAAACTGAGGAAATGTACGACTAGAAGTGACAGGAATTATGCACTTATCAGGAACAGTAGCGAAAAATGCCAGTGTTTTGCTTTCCTTTAACCATATAATGCATGTTTTTGTAATGTACGTAGTAGGATGCACTTACGCTTCTGAATATTGTATGCAGAGGGACCGAGATCTTGAAGTTCAGTGCGTAATTGTTGACAACGCTCGTAGTAAAGAAGAAAAACACCATAATGAAATAGTATCTGTAAGAGAAAAGATTAAATAATTATGTGAGCATGTTTTTAAGGACTTTAAATGGAATTGCATTTATTTTGTATTCTGCAGGAAAATCAATTTAATTAAAAACCTCTGGATTAATTTCATACCAACTCAAACACTTTCAATTTCAATAGCAGTTGCTTTGTCAGGAAAGCTCAACCATCATTAAGACAAAAAAGGCACTGATAAGCAATTGTATGGAAACATAAAGTATACTGTGCTATTGAGAGCATGTATGAATTCTTGTCTTTTGTTCATCTCATGATATCTGACTAGTGATCAACAGATAATGACACAACCAGAGTTACACTCTGGACTCTGGAGTTTTTTAAGAGGTTGGGCTTAGCAAAATGAAAAGAAAAAAAGTGCTAAATTTTGTTTAAATGTACAAAACACAGTTCACAAATATTTGATGATCAACATAAGTCAACATGCATAGTAATTTGCATGTCAGGGGACATTAACATACTCCATATATATACGAGTTTTAATTGGAGGCGGCCCTGTGTGAGATTGATCAGACCCTAAGGACAGAAGGATGCAAGCAAATTCTGGCACGTAAAGAGACAAAATACTTACTTTATGGGTATGACGGGCTTTATCGTTCCGAAGTTGGTGGTAGTGATGAACCCTTCGATAGTAATCAGAAGAAACTGGGCAAACGTGATGATGTTTCCACTTCCCGGAAACTCGCTGAATAAATCATAGATATAAGCGGTGGGAACTGTAAGTCAAAATGGCCGACCTTTCGGATCTAGCATATCCTTCCTCTGGGCGTGAACTGACAAGTGATACACATCAACAACATAGAACTATAAATATACAACTGGTGGGAACTGTTAGACTATTGCCTATTGGGAAAACATGTTGGAACAGGATTTCACTCGATTGTAATATATTTAGTCTTGACAGAATCTAAGAAAATATTAAATGTTTAATTAATATTCCACAACCTGTTACCTAGTGATGAGATTTATACAAGACTTGCGAGTACAATTGTGGTAGAATGGCATATAACTTGAACTACAATCATTTTAAAACTTTTAATAGTACAATAATTTTGAACCTTTCTTCCCAGATATCTAGCATTTGTTTGCTACATATTATTATATGGTAGATTTTATCAGGTTTTTTTTTTCAAAGCATTTCTTACCAATTTGAACATAATATTGATTATGGCATGATATGAGTCAAATGCATAATTACCACATTTCGTGTAAATGTTTGTAATAAGTTCTTGTGCAGTTCAAGTTAATAGATACATAGATGAAATTTGTACAGTAGACTCACATAAATCTAATTCAAGACTTGTATAATTAATTTATATTGAATT
>JBAMJV010010276.1:0-10000 GCA_037951105.1 Echinarachnius parma | reverse complement strand
AATATGAGCCTTGTCTACGAGATGCCAATATTCTTGGTAATCATTACTTGTTAAGAAATTGTAAAAAAAAGTTTGAACAAATAAAATTAAAATATTTTAAAAAGGGGGGAGGGGGAAAGAGGTAAGCATGATTCCACAAGGTTTCCAAACTTCAAACGCGATTATCTCAGAAGAAAACAAAACGTGACCGTTAGCGTCCTTCTCTTGTTCACCAGACGATCAAGCTTATCATTTATATATATATCAGAGATATTAATTTAGCAATATTTTGAAATTTTGTATGTTCATCTATGTTTGATTTATAGTCTTTGGTTGATTTTGTTAATTTCGTAATAATAACTTTTCTGTAATTAAAGGGGAAGTTTAGTTTTGGTAAGGCTGAACTTTAGTAACCAAACCTGGACAATAACCTTCAAAAATAATAGTAATAACTCCACTATGCTCGAAAAGTATACAAACTTGCAAAATGACTAAGTAAAAAGCATGTTATCATTCAAAAAGAGCCATTTTGATCACGAGAGGGCGCTTTTTTAAAGGCGTCAGTTTCAACCATTTTCCATAGACAATAATGCATGTGATGTTTTATTACCAGACTGATTTTATAGAGAGAACATCAACAACTACTTAAATAACACTTTCGAAATTTTTTGAGAAAGTGGAAGCATTTTTTGAAATTTTTGAAAAAACCGTTAATTATTTGGGCCCCAAATAATTATAAGATCAGATACATTTATTGATATTTCAGCCGTTTGTGGGTCGATTTGGACCAAATAAAGTTTATTCTGCCATTAAAATTGCATGTTCTCTCAAATTCGACACTCAGTTTTTCATTACCTCACAAAAAAATTGTGATGTGCAGCGCCCTCTCTACCAAAACTAAACTTCCCCTTTAATCATTAATTGTAGAGCGCATATAGAAATGGAATTATAGTATGCGCTATATAAATGTAACTTATTATTATTATTATTATTATTACTACTATTATTTTTAATATTAACATTATCATGATTAATATTAGTATTAGTATTATATTTCATCATTATTATTGTTATTATCATTATTATTAATAGTATCGCTCTTATTATCATTATTATCATAATTATGTCTATTACTCATTATCTATCATTTCTATTTTTGTGTTTATTTGAATACAAATCTAATTTTCGGTATGCATCACACGGCGATAACCCAATTGGCGCTGGGCGTGGCGAGAAGATCTGAAATACGTAACCATGGCTACCATCAAGGCCGCCATCGATATCATGGCAACCAGTGATCCAATCAGGAGAGCATGCGATAGTTCTGATGTTTCAGCATCTGCAATAAAATAAGTTTCAGTGTTTGTAAACAAATGTTCAGCGCTGGTACACATTTGTTAGAATGATAAACTTTGTAATTATGCACACACACACAACAATATAACCGAGATATAGATTTTCATTTGTGTAATGCATTTCAAATTAATGTTCATCAGAAATGTCCACAAAATACACGTATAATTGTGTAACTTTTGACGGAATCCAAAGGTTTACACGCACCAATATTCTTCCCAACAAATTGCACGACGTACACAATACAAATTCATTAAAAATTGGGTGAATAAAACAATTTTTGTTCTATACAATGTTGTATGCAATTTGTCAGATATTTTGTTTGCCAGATTGAAAAAATATAGATGAAGGTGTGACATAATGCTGCCTGTCAACAAAATATTTGTAGAATTGCAGACGAAATTCTTCTTGTAAAAATGTCACTGATGTAAAAATGTCAGTGGTAAAAATGTCAGATTATAAAGTGTCACTTCATGGTTGATGACATGGTCTTGCATCTGAAATGTCGAATGCAGAAGTGACTGGCGAGGAAGGATTATAATAGTTCGCATATATAATCATAAGCGTAGGACATTGTATGAGGGGGAGCTGGGGGCTGTATAGCCCCCCCCCCCCCCGCCCCCCCCCCCCCCCCCCTGGAGTTATGAATACGGCCATATTCGGGCAAAAAGCACCTCTAAGTCGGGCAAACCATGTCATATTCGGGCAAAATAATATATTATATCGGGCGAATTCATGTCATATTCGGGCAAACTCGTGTAATTTCAGGCCAAACATCATTTTGGGGCAAATCCACCAATAACCTATTTTGGGCTTGTCAGGTGCAAAGGCGGGAAGGATAATTATTCGGGCAAAAGGCCACAACCCCTAATACGTTCTCCTACGTCCATGGGCCATGATTATTACATCATGATAATACCATAATCATCGATGGTAAACTATCATACTAGGCCACTGCTCGTGTGATAGTCTCTCTTACCAGTCGCTTATACATTAAGACTTGACTTTTTTGCCAAATTGCTTAATTGTCGAAAATGATTTTGACAGAGATTATATCCGACTTAAACTATACCTGAACTGTCGTGCATCACCGACGTAGCTTGTCGTTTTGCTTTGCGAGCCATGAGCGGACCGTGAGATATGAGGTGGGGTGCCGAGCTCACTCCACGAATCCGCCGCCCGCCTAACTCACGCCTCGCCCTCAGTGGCGGTTGACATCCTTGGGCACACCGAGAGGCAGGGTCAGCGTCGCACACCAGCACATCACAGTGAACATAAACCTGCATGATGAGTAGAGTGGAATTTTCAAAAGGACTTCCATCATCGAATTTGCAAAGAGGGTGTTTTCGGCGGGGACAAAACAAAAAACTCCCTGAGCCACGTACTTCCACTCCCAATTGAGCATTCCAGCTCGTCAAACGTTATACAGGTATATACTACAATATTATGTAGTGCCAATATAGACACGATACAGTTATTCCAATCATGTATCGGGTGTCTTGTATATAGGCCTACTAAAATACTAAAGAACAGCAATGTAGGCTAAAATGAATTGACGTCTTATTGAAATAAACCGTTTGCGTTAAACAAATGACTCGGACCCAAAACCTTATGATCAGTGATGATAATCATGAGAGCATTATATAATACACTGTTGCTCATAAAGTTGGAATATTTTTTTTATTTTAGATCGAACTTCATTCTTTTTTCCTGTTTTTGCGCCTAATGAATCATTTTAGACTAAAAATAAAGATTAATATGTATAATGTTTCCAAGCTACCAATGTACAATAAATCGTTGCAAGAATTCGCATTAATTAATTTAGCCTTTTGTTTGGAACTTTGAAAGGCAGGACCTTTGATGAATTGCCCCTTTTCCACAAGTTAAGCAATTTGCGATAATCTATTTTGGTAGTCAATCGTGGACGTCCTAGAGATTCCCGTGGCCTTAATTGACCCTCCTCTCAATGACGTCTGAGGATTTTACAGACCGTAACATGCGATGTTCCAACGAAATAGTGGACATTGCTTGTTGACACCCCTTTCTGTTGGAGCACAAGCATCGTTTGGCGTGTAGCCAATGACGTTGCACGACGTATGGCCTAGAGAGCCTCTGTGCCAATTTTGGTTGAACATTTTACAGCCAACTCTGAGAAACGACCCATAACGATGACTTGTTGGACATAAGCTTTAGAGAGGGAAAGGGGCCAATCATCAAAGGTCCTGCCTTTCAAAGCTCAAAACAAAAGGCTAAATTAATTAATGCAAATTCATGCAACCATTTATTGTACATTGGTAGTTTGGAAACATTATATAATCATTATATTTAGTATAAAATGATTCATTAGGCGCGAAAAACAGGAAAAAGAATGAAGTTGGATCTAAAAAAAAAAATATTCCAACTTTATGAGCAACAGTGTATAATTTTGCCTAACTAATATTTGGCCTCCGATAATATTAATCGTAATACCTCTGGGTTCTCGTCGATGAAGGCGAAGGCGTCGATCTGGAACGGTGAGAAAGACGGATCAGGGTGGGGTAAAGACAGCAACGTCGGGTCCTCTGGACATCTGCGTGATGAAGGAATAAAGATTCATTCATTGTAATTTTCAGAAAAACAACAAAATGTGCTTCAGCAATCAGTGTAGATCTCAACATGCGACATCAGGACCCATATTAAATCCCTGATAGCTTAGTTCCATGCTAAGTGCATTTCAAAATACAATTTGGCGCGCAACAAACAGTGTTCATATAACTAGTCCCCAACCTGTGTTAGGTGGGTTAGCCTTATAGGTATAATAACTAAGTTAACCTTATAATGTTATATAGTTCGCAACTAAAGGAACATGATTGTGTTTAATTCTTATAGCCACTTCTTAGTGGGGGAGTCGTGGTATATTGGTTCGGGCCTTCGTCTTACGAGGGTCGTGGGCAGGCGCGTCGGAAGCAGTTTTGGATTGGGGGGGGGGGGGCAAAACCCCAAGGGGGCTCACAATTTTTGTGTGTAGGGGCTCATGCCCAACCACACTCTGGGTTGCCAACTTTGAGCCAGATGTGAGAGTGAGACATTGCGAGGGAGCGAAGCGACTGAGCGGGGGGAGGGTGTGGGAGGGGGGTTTCCCCCCTCCCACGGTAGGGAGCTTTTGCATTTTTGGACTTGAAATTGTGCAATCTGGTGCATACCTAGATAGGAAATTCGGCTGTATTTGGGAAAGCGTGATGATTTGATCGACCAGAAAGTTTTAAAATATTTTTCACGTAGAAAACAAATAATTGACACGCTAATAAATATGTACCCCAAAACACACACACAACAACATAAACCATAATTATACAACTATGCGGTAGCAAGAACTGCTACCGTTTTTCCTGTACCCCCGGACCATTCCACTCTGGAATTCTTTGCCGTCAAACAAAACGGCGGATGCTTCAACATTAAAGATCTGCTTGAAAAGGCAGACATCTAGGTAGCCTTGATTGCATCAAGACCTGCACGTTTATAGCTACCATCTGGAGGCGATGTGTGCAGTATCAACAAGACAAGACAACACAAGACAACACAGAGCCAATGAATCCCGAGGGCGCGAAGCGCCTGAGGGCTGGGGCAGGGAGGGAGGGGGAGGGTTTGGGAGGGGATATCCCCCTCCCGCGGTAAGAAAGATTTTGCATTTATGGACTTGAAATTGTGCAATCTGGTGCATACCTAGATAGGAAATTCGGGCTTAAGATTAACTGTATCTGGAAAAGCGTGTTATGATTTGATATATTTTTCACGAAGAAAACAAATAATTGACGCACTAATAAATATGCACCCAAACTATACACAGTTCCAACATAAACCATAATTATGGCGCATGTATGATCCAACAACATGGCCTACAGCCAATAATGAATCCCGAGGGAGCGAAGCGACCGAGGGCTTGGGCAGAGCCAGAGGGGGAGGGCTTGGGAGGGGGTATCCCCCTCCCACGGGGAAGATTTTGCATTTATATACTTGAAATGGTGCAATTTGGTACACTTCATGCCATACCTGTGAAGGAAATTTAGAATCCAAGTTAAAAAAAAATTTAAAAATGTCTATACTCTCATCAGATGTTTACAACAAACTGAGATAATCTGTCCGCGCGCGAAGCGCGCAGCGAAAATTGAAAATGGATGTACAAACTTGTTTTTGAACGTTAGCGCATACATTTGATTGTGTCTTTCCCACTCTTTTTTTATTTTTTGAGGAGGGGGGGGGGGGGGGCTTTTTTGGGGGGCAAAATTGCGTTTTGCCCCCCCCCCACTTTTTGGATTGGGGGGGGGGGCGGCCGCCCCCCCCTGCCCCCCCCCCCCCCCCCCACTTCCTGCGCCTATGGTCGTGGGTTCGATTCCCAGCCGCGGCACGTGTGTCCTTCAGCAAGATACTTTATCCACATTTGCTGCTCTCAGGTGTAGTAAATGGGTACTTGGCAGGAATTTATTCCTTGAAATGTTGGAGCGCTTGAATAAGACTGCTCGGCTAAAGCCAAGGTAATAATGTTCTGAGCGCCTTGGGACTTAACTGTAATAAAACGCTTATTAATTATTATTATTATTCATCCAAAAAAATAGCGAGGTTCTATAGGCCCAGAGTTCTGGGAATGTCACAGAAATGCGCGAAATACACGGAGAATAAAGACTGCACCAATTATACATCACAACTATATATAATAATTATCTTTATCATTCCATAGATGCATGCCATTCATTGCCACAGTAATAAGATCGACTGAAACTTTATAAACATGTTGTTATACGCACAATTTAATGAGAAATAAATCATGAATCGTATTACCGGTTTTCAATATTCTGATCATTACAAGTCAATTTGTACATCAATTTACACATTATTCTCATGAATAATGAAAACTCTATAGCTAGAGACAGTACTTAATAAGGTTGTGCATGCAATAATGGGCCCATACAATAATCAAAACATTAACATATTTCTCCCATTATTCACGATTAATCCTAGACTAGTATTGAAAGATAAATGCAGTGTCAATTAATAATATTTTACCCATCATGAAGGAACGAATACGTCTTGTCAGCATCGCGTGGGTACGGAGTTGGTGTAGCCCAACAGTTCTCTATGAACACCGTCAGTCCTGTCACGGATGTGAGGTTGACAGCGAAGTAGAGGTGTTCGCCGAGGTCTACTTTCGCGTCGTCATCGATAACGGGATGGTGGAAGGTCTGGTCCGGGTAGCGGTCGAGGCTGAGAGAGAAGTTGCCGTAACTTTCTTCGGAGAAGACGATGACGCCGGTCTTGGGGACGAAGTGCTCTCCGAGGAGTTGGTGACGATCGAGCTCGCACCTGACTGGAATCTTAAGAGCCGTCTCCCGGGTGATCGACTTGCCGCTGATTGGCTTGGGTGTGTAGTACGTCACAACGTTTGTGAAGATTATCTTGCTATCAGTTTCCTGTTTGAATTAAAAAAGCAATCCGATGTACATTTGTAAATGAATATGTCTCAAGTCTCAACTGCAAACGAATCCAGTCATTATCATGATTAGTATATAATAGGCTGAAGGTTTGCGGATTAACAAAGTCTCTCTGACAATGTATTTCAACAATATAAATTTATACATAATATTATACATAATCACTATTTGCTTCTCCCATTCCCGTTTTCACTTAATAACATTCCGTTCTTTTATATTTTCCGTTTATCGTTTATTATGTTTCTTTCTTTTTTGTCACTATCTTTCCTTCTTCCTGATTTTGTCCACTGAATTGTATTATTTTGGGGGATATTCTTTCTGGTAATGTTTCTATAATATTATAAGAGCAAGTCGGGTATGGTTTTCAAACCACGACCATTCCTTTCCTCGTATTTGCAGAGGCATCTGTCGTATCTGGTGTACAGAGCCACGTGGTTCTCATCGTGGTCGTAGCCGAAGCAAGACTCGTCGTCGAGATGCACGTCTTCTGCCCGAGTGTCGTCCGCTAGGAGTCCGTTGTCGACCAGCACGGTCATTGAAACGCTATCGCAGATGACCGCGGTGGTACCTGTAATTGTAAATTGTCATTATCAACTAAGATGGTCTAATGTCATCAGTGGCGTAGCTATGGGGGTGGCGGGGGGGGGGGGGGGGCACGTGCCCCCAATAATTTGACAAAACAAGAAAACAGATAAGGGGAAATCTTATGAAAAAAATAAAGAAATAAATAAAGTGTGACCCCTGCAGTAATTCGAGTGCCCCACCTTCAATAGTACGAACACGCTACGCCACTAAACATGCTTTGAATGCAGTTTGTTCTTTGTTGTCGTTTCTGATAAAAGTGAATTTGTTATACTTGGCCTTTTTCCTTTTCACCATGAATATATTCGTTATGAATAAATTTGTATTTTTATCTAATTTGTAATTGGCTCACAAACATGCGCACGCACGCACACACACACACACACACACACACACACACACACACACACACACACACACACACACACACACACACACACACACACACACACACACACACACACACACGCACACACACACATATATACAGGGTGTCCCATAAATGTAACCCAAATAAACGTATGTAATTTTGTTGATTTTTTATATTTTGCTTTTATATTTCTGATTTAGAAAGCTGAGAAGATAGCAAAACCAGAACACCAACTAGAATGCCTTTTACAGAAGAACAGAAAATGTTCTGTGTTCTGAGAAAATTGGAGGGAAATTCCTATAAACATGCCATCGCGAAATTCCGCAGAAAGTATAGGATTTCTTCGGACTCCTGCCTACTGAATCTCGGACAGCTGCTATGTTTTCAGGAGACCTTACAGTAAGTTTTCTGCCAACTTTGACTGCTGGAGACTTTTTTTCTCATGTTGTTGATTGTCCCTGTAGCCTCAAACTTCTTGATCCACCTGTAAATGTTAGTTTTGCTATATAGGGGTTTTATTCTTGTCATACTTTCTGCGGAATTTCGCGATGGCATGTTTATAGGAATTTCCCTCCAATTTTCTCAGCACACAGAAATTTGTCTGTTCTTCTGTAAAAGGCATTCTAGTTGGTGTTCTGGTTTTGCTATCTTCTCAGCTTTCTAAATCTGATATATAAAAGCAAAATATTCAAAATCAACAAAATAACATACGTTTATTTGGGTTACATTTATACTGAGACACCCTGTATATATACAAACACAAACTTATTCACGGTGAGAGTAAGAAACTTTAGTGGTTGGTTATGTAGGCCTCAACGTTAATGTATTATATTAATCCATGTAAATAATTATGTACTTGTATGCACAAGTATATTATAATTAGTTAGATACATACCCACATTTGGTGAATTTGTAGACACAGATAGAGTCGAGGCTGTCGAAATAGAGAACATAAATGTCATTAACTTGACTGACATGCACTTTTCTATTAATTTCTCTTACTATCCATTACTGCTCTATATAAGGAGGGTGACAAGTTTTGAAATATGGCAGTATTCTGTAACACTGAGTATTATGATAACCATGTTTAAATTTGTCGATGTACATTATGTTTGTTTATAATTATGTTCCAATGGTGGGCACGCAATAAACAAGTGTAAATACACAGGGCAGTTTTACACCTGCAAAGGCAGGCACATATTAATTTGTATCATCACAATCATCACAAAAGTGAGAGATTGTGCGTTTCCACCACATCCCCGACTCTTAAGAAAAGTGGGAAATTATTGCAAACATATCATGCATTATACTTTAAAAGTATTCATAATAACATTTTGTAAATGGCATAATTAGCGCCATAGGCGTTGGGGCTGCAGCACCCTGGAGTTTTAAAACGGCCATTCGGGTAAAAAAAAAAACCCAACCTTCTGGCAAAAGCATGTCATATTCGGGCAAATATATATTGTATTCGGGAAAACTCGTATCATATTTGGGCAAAAGCATGTCATATTCGGGCAAATATATATTGTATTCGGGCACACTCGCAGGGGCGTAGACAACGGGGGGGATGAGGGGGATGCATCCCCCCACCTCACAAGGTGGGGGGGATGACATGTACAATCATCCCCCCCAGGTTTTAGGGAAGGATATATTTTTTTGTGTGTATCTATACGAGTGAAAAAGAAAACATTAGTTGTATGCATAGGCGTACACAGGGGGGGGGGGGGGGGGTTTGGCGGTTCAATCCCCCCCCCCCCCCTTTGACCCAAAAATGGCTGTAAGGGTGGATTTGAACCACCCTTTTCACATTTTAGCTTGGTCTCGAGACTACTTTTAAGCTGTCTTGACCGTCTAAATCCTGGTCTTGACCGACTAAAACGTGGTAACAACGGACTAAAACCAGATCACGGTACCAAAAATTGTCAAAGATATCTGGTATTGGGTTCGAAAATTGTGAAAGTATTTGGTCTCGACTCTATGCAACGGAACCCCCCCCCCCCCCCCCCCCCCCCCCACTGTGATAGTTGAATGAACCTGGTCCTGGTCTCGAAAATTGTGAAAGTGCTTGGTCTCGGCTTCGAAAATTGTAAGGAACCCCCCCCCCCCCCCCCCCCCCCCCCCCCCACTGAGAAGGGTTTTCAACTTTGAAGGTACTTGGTCTCGGTCTCGAAAATTTTGAAAGTACTTGGTCTCGACTTCGTAAAAATTTCCCCCCCCCCCCCACTGAGAGGGGTTTTCAACTTTGAAGGTA
>JBAMJV010010275.1:5000-21399 GCA_037951105.1 Echinarachnius parma | reverse complement strand
TGTAAATAGTTTTTGCTCTTGTTTTTTTTCCTTCTCTACTGCATTGATATTTCAATAGCCGTTGTGCATTCTCTTGATAGTAACATTTCCTTGGTCAATTCATAGCTTGCGATTGACCTTGTTTTCTTTCTTGTACTTCTTTATTATTATTATAAATATTGCGATTGCGTTTTATTTACTTGTCTTTGTTTGCTAAATATCGTCTTCACACCATATTATAATGATTATTTAGCCCCCATAATTATGAAAGTTAAGTATATTACTATATTGATTCTGGAATAGTTCATTTTTACAAACTTACTTTAGATTATTATTAATAGTTTCCTGCTAACTTGTCACTATCACTGTTCATTTATTTGGTCATCATTGCATAGCGGTTTCACCCTTAAAGTAATATCACCTTTTAGTAAAGGTATAGGGAAATTAAATTTGACAAGACCGAGTTTATCATCTCAATGATCTTCACATTTTCGAAAGTTTATATTTTTGATCGATTTTAAATTTGCAATTAACTTACTTCCTGTTTGTTTTATGTTACATGTTAGTTTTCTTATATTTTGTGATATATTGTTTTGAATATGTGTATATATATCTGTATATATTTGGTATATTGTGCTAAATGTGATTTTCTTCAATACCCTACGACAGGGTGACATGAGAAATAAAACATTGAACATTGAACATTGAACTGGTCGTTTGATTGCCCGTATGTATGTGTGTATGTCTATATTATGTTTGTGTTTGAGTGTGTATGTCTGTCTCCGTCTGTATGAAGCTCGAAAGCGGAAAAAAAATAGGATGTTAAAGGGATAGTTGAGTTTTGGTATAGAGGGCGCTGCACATAATAATTTGTTGTGAGATAATGAAAAACTGAGTGTAAAATTTGAAAGAGCATAATATTTTAATGACAGAATAATCTTTATTTGATTAAAATCGGTTCAGAAACGGCTGAAATATCCATAAACATAACCATTTGTAATAAATGTGGGGCCCAACAATTATTAGATAATTTTGAACCAACCGTTACAAATTCTTAAGAAATACTTCCTCTTTTCAAAAATTTTCAAAAGAAGTTTGGTAATAATCTTTGATTATCCCTCTACCTAATAACTATTTTTTCGAACCATCACATGCACAATATTTCATTTAAAATGGTTGAAACCAATGAATTTTTAGAGAGCGCCCTCTTGAGTTTGAACGGCTCTTTTTGAATGATAACAGGCTTTTTACTTAGTCGTTTGTAATTTTGTATTCCTTTCGAGCATGGTGGAGTTATAACTATTAGTTTGTAATGTAATGGTGCAGGTTTTGGTTACTAAAATTCAGTTTGACCAAAACTGTACTCTCTTTACCAGAACTCAACTATCCCTTTAAAACTGTCCGAATAGCGTCACTGTCAATTATTCCTGGTTGGACACTTATCCCTGTCTAATCGGCTTTCAATTGTTCCCACAATTAGCTCACTCTAGTTTTCAGGGCAAACAGTATAAAGGATAATTACGCGAATACTACTGTGTATTTAATTGTATACATTTCTATACAGAGAGTGACACATAGGCTATCTGAAACTACATCAATACACCGTGTCCCAGAAAAAACGAAACCGGGTTTCATGGCAGAAATTTTCTGTCATAATGAATAATTTAATTGATGATATATATATGCCTGGAAAGCTCTGTGGCTCTTCTTTCATTTGATGTGCAACTTATGGCACATACTTCAAGCATGACTGAATTAGAACAATGGAAAGTGGTGTTACCAATATTCAATTTGCACGCATACGTTTGAAGTTTGGGTGAGTTTTAAGAGTTGTAAACGTACTTATTTAAAAAAAGGACAAACACCACATAAAAGTTCATATTTTTATCTTTTACATGACACCTCATGCTAAAAATAAATGATTTATGCCAGAGAACGAGTACAATGAAAACATGCCTGATTTCTGCCCGAATGAGTGAAAGTTGAGTAAGAAATCGCTCAGCTTTCCTGACTAGCAGCTGACAATGGACTTTGATGCATGAGTGAATTTACACAAACATGGGGATCAGGAAAGTTACTCATTTGGGCTGGAATCAAGCATGTTTTCATTGTATTCGTTCTCTGGCATATATCATTTATTTTTTAATCATGAGGTGTCATATAAAAGATAAAATTATGAATTTTCATGCGGTGTCTGTCCTTTTTCAAAATAAGTACGTTTACTACTCTTAAAACTCTCCCCAAAACCTCACCCAAACTTGCAATTTCTGCGCGCAAATTGAATTTTGGTAACACCACTTTCTATCGTTCTAATTCAGTCATGCGTGAATTATGTGCCATAAGTTGTATATCAAATAAAAGAAGAGACACATAGCTTTTCAGACATATATATATCATCAAGGAAATTATTCATTATAACATAAAATTTCTGCCATGAAACCCGGTAACGATCGCGGGACAAGTTTGTATGTTCGATGTTTTTAACCATGTTAATTAACCCACAGAGCTCCGTGTGATATGCTCGGACCTTTCGATTCTATTAAACAAGCATAAATACGTAATATCATACCAACTATTGCTCATGAATGAATGAATGAATAACTTTTTTACCAAAAGGTTCAAGTATATATCAACAATCATACATGAATTATAAGAAATGTTAACATACAAACAAATTGGTAAAAGGACCCTACAGAAATAGCAGCTATTGCTAGTGGGGTGTAGGACCCTTTGTACATGAATAAATGACTTACATTTAAATGAGGCAAGAAACTATGATTAAATAACAGTCTATTCTAAGTATTTACAATAGTGGACATTCACCCACTAAGAACAACTAAGCTATAAGATTATATTAAACATATCAAATCTTTTCAACAGAATACAAAAACTTTGGCAGCAAATCACAAAAGATTATGAGACGTAATGATTCAATAAATACTTTTTTACATTTATCTTCATAAGGTGGAGTCTATCAAGTCTTCGTATCTCCAAAGGCATACTGTTCCAAATATCAGACCCCTGAAATGAGATTGAAGTTTTTCCATGCTCTGTTCTCATCTTAGGCTTAACCAAAATATTTCCATCTTTTTGTCTTGTATTATAAGAGTTTTCAAAAAAGGTATAATATTCAAGCACTGAGTGTGGTAAATGTTTATAAATCAGCTTTAAAATAAAAAGTGTTACTACTAATTTATACAGCTTAAACACATCTAATATACTTAATGAATAAAACAATGGGGAGGATGAGGCCATTCTATTATTGAAAGTAATTGCTCTCAAAGCCATTTTTTGTAACACCAATATTTTGTTCATCAACATCAAAGGTGCACTTCCCCAGACTTCAAGACCGTAAGCTAAGTGTGACTGAATAAACGAATAATATAGTAATACAAGGACTTGTTTAGGAACAAAGTGTCGTTGTCTATACAAAATTCCTAGTTTCCTACGAAGTACAGAGCATAAATTATTTATATGTTCATCCCATACCAAATACCTATCAATATATATTCCAACGAAAAGAGATACATGTACCTCATTCAATAACTCATTCTTAATTTTGACAACTCCAACAATACGACACTCTTTTCTCCTTGGCTTAATAATCATAAAATTTGTTTTCTTTATATTAATAGTAATCTTATTCGCATCACACCACTCATCAATATGTTTTAAATTATCAGTTATTTCCAATAAATTAATATCTGCCTGATTAGGCAAAAATGAATGAAAAATATTAGAGTCATCAGCAAAGAGTCTAAAATTAAAGTAGTCTGATGATCTAGGCAGATCATTAATATAAATCAAAAAAAGTGTAGAACCTAGAACAGATCCCTGGGGCACCCCACATTTAATTAAAGACATGGCAGAAGTGGAACCATTATGATGCACAAACTGACGACGGTCACTCAAATAATCACGAAACCAATTCAATTGAGTTCCTCGTACACCATAATTTTCTAACTTGCCCAAGAGTATATCATGATTTATTGTATCAAATGCTTTAGCAAAGTCAACAAAAACGCCTACAGTAATTCGACCTTCATCCTGAAACTTAATTAACTGATTTATCAAGCTAATCAGTGATAAATTTGTACTATGATTTTCCCTAAAACCATACTGATGTTTATACAATAGATCATATTTTCCGAGGAATTTACCTAAACGAATATTCACTAACTTCTCAAACACTTTACTTAAAATAGGTAGGACAGATATAGGCCTATAATTCCCTTGATCAGTTCTTGTACCTTTATAATACAC
Source organism: Echinarachnius parma (assembly GCA_037951105.1). NCBI lineage: Eukaryota > Metazoa > Echinodermata > Echinoidea > Clypeasteroida > Echinarachniidae > Echinarachnius > Echinarachnius parma. Next base: position 17,157 of record JBAMJV010010275.1, on the reverse strand, counting down.
CTTTCTATTAAACCAACCAACTAATCAACCAAGATTTGTAGATAACACAGGGCGAAATATATAGAAGACGTTGTTATACTACTTTTTGTTTAATAATTGTATGTCTGTATTACAGGGAGCGAAAGGGGCTTATTATGACAATAATGCAAATATCAACGAGCTCGGGTCAAGGTTACATCTTCGATGTATTGATAGACCCACAGAGCTCCGTGCAATGCCGTGTGAGAGATTCTAGCAATTCCATTCTACCATACCCATATTCACATGTAATATAATACCAATCGACTAAATTGGTATAAACTCATTCTAGCTTTGTAATTAGCACAGGTCGGAAATGTACTGTATGAGATAATTTAAGTGATCCATTAACTTTTTTTCCACTGATATTTCTTCCTCTTATATTTTTCTCCTCTTACATTTTCACCACTGAAATGTTTTCCGTCGTGTATACAAACTCTCGTTGATTATACGAGTGTGTTATTGTGTCTCTGTTATGCATAACACAGCAATACAATAGTAGTGGTATCTTATTATTGTTATTCATGGTTTTTATTGCGAACACGTATGGCAGCAAACAAGCTAAATTGCATGTGATAACCATTCAATTAAATAAAATCTAACAATGTAAGTGATGTAAACACGATCCATAATTGCGAAGTTTAAATTACATACATACATTATTTTGAAACCACATAATAAATCAAAGCACATATCAAACATCACGACAGGAGCTGGACAGAAGCTGGGAGCACTTAGAAGAGTTTCAACCAAGCTAGACACCTCGGGGAGAGCAACGATCTACAAGGCTCAGGTACGCAGCGTAATGGAGTACGCCTCACTGAGCTGGCTGAACGCTTCAGCTACTACACTCAGAATACTGGATCGGATCCAGAGTAAGGCTCTGCGCATCATCGGTGTGGACGAGGACCCGAGGAGCAAGCACGCCTGAACCTGAACATTCCTCCTCTCCATCATAGAAGACGGGTAGCTGCCACAACTGATCTTTACAATATGCATACCAGCCAGTGTCCCTCTGACCTGAAGGCGATGCTTCCCCAACCTTACACCATTAGAAGAGCAACTCGTGCCAGCACGTCAATGCCGAGCCATGCTCTATCAGAACCCAAGTCAAGAACCCACTCAACTGGCAGGAGCTTCATACATGCTGCAGTCAATGTGTGGAACCGTCTGCCAGAGAATATAGTTGGCGTAATCAACAACAATGGAGTTCAATCATTCAAGACACGTGTGCATCAGCACCTTTTGACAAGGACATCAAGTATCTGAGGGCATTCAGAAATCTTAAGCTGCTGTGAACCATTGATTGGCCTATGAGGATGTCTTTTATAGCGCTCTTTGCCTATATTAGAGTTAGATTTATATCTCACCTTGTGGGCTATTGTTCACTATAGCATATTATTAAAAAAAATTTAAAAAATTCAAATAGTACAAAAATGTAACTAGTTGAAAGGGGGTTAAAACATACCCTAATACAAAGATTTGGATGATAAATTACATTTCTTACACTAGTCTTGTCTAAATAGTCATTAATAATTTTCACTTATTGTACAAAGAATATAATTTATAATGCTGAATTATAGAAACCTTCGTTATGAAATGCAATGACATTTCTTTCAATATAATTTGTATGTAGATATATAAAATGACAATAATTGGTATTGATTATATTATTAATAATCCTGATTATACGATTTCAATGCATAAATATATGATATTTTGAAATTTCCATTATCTAATCAATCAATATAATAAAGTATCAATACAAATATATTTAAACCATACAAATATCAAATTATTACCAATACATGTTACACAATTTTAGCCCGTGATATTCAAATATAAATACTATACTAACTATTATTTGTACGTGATAAAGTAAATGATGCACAATACTGCTGAAAACTGCTTATCTACTATAATAACGCCTGTGTGATAACATGACAGTCAATATAGGGCCTAAATTTTCGATCATAAAATCATATAAGTATATCGGCAATTAAAATTATCTAAAGGAGGATATTATACATTTCTACATTATACAATCCAACAGTGATCTAAACATTGCTAAACAAGATTATGGCTATAAACTGGTTCCCGGCTGTAATTTTAAGTATATAGGTTACAAAGTGGACTTTATAAATTATGTTATCTCAATATGTCAGTTGCGTTTAGAGCAAGCTGAGGCAAAAGTATATGATGGCGGTGAAGATGGCGATACAGAGCCAGAGTGGAAACGAGGAAATCTGCGACTTCAGCTTGTCAATCGCGTCCCGACGAACAGTCCCCGACGTCACCCCGTAGAACATGTTGGTGCGGGCCTGCAGGAAGGCTTTCCGCGCGTTGGGGTTGGCGCCAGGCCCGATCAGCCGGTAGCACGGTGGGTAGGCGACGCCGAAGTAGTAGTGGTATGCGAGCACAGGGTCCGTCAGGAACAGACGCACAACGCTCGGGAGAGCTCCGATCTCCTTGGCCAAGAAGTCATTGTATGCCGTAGGGTTGAGCTTAATTATGGGAAGACAGTGATAACTAAATAAATGACAATTTAAACACGTATAAATGCAAATTTCAGTAATCGTATTGGGATCAAATGAAAAGATCCCTTCAGGTCATTATACTTTACTTCATACTTATCCATACTTACAGAAGCAATGTAGAGTAGCACTTACGAGTCACTGCACCCAGTATTGTCCTTGCGAGTAAGCCTTATTGGGATCTTTCAGATGTAGAAATATAGCTTGTAACTTATGAAAATTGCACACAATACAGCGACATAGCGGCAACATTCAGCTGCTTCGATGAGAAGCCAACTGAAGCTTGTTCAGAGGTCACTAGGCATGTCAAGTAGATACAACAGGACAGTCCATTATTGTTTTACTTTAAGCTTGTTAAACCTGATCCGAGTGAGTGGGGCGTTACGCAATACTGCTAGTTGGCTTTAAGAGCTAGGTCAAGAATATGTGTTGATCAGCTAAACTCGAGGAATGGGAGGAATACAATGGCTTACATGTGGTCGCCTCTGGGACCACCCTTTATCGTCAACATCCGAGCGATGCGGCATAAGTTTCAAACCCGGGTGGCACACAAATATATTACAACAATTTCAAACCCAGGTCAATGTGCGCGAAGTGCAGAGCTCTAATAACCAGACCAGTGCCCCGTTGCAGAAAAGTTGCAATCGATTGTACAGATGCAATTAATTGCAAGTCAGATCATGTAACTAAATGCGCACATTTATTTGGTTCAAGCATGCATAGTATGTCTTGCAATTAATGTCAAATTTATAATCGATTGCAACTCCTTCTGCAACGGGGCCAAGAGCAGCTATGCTCGACTTGCGTGTCTAGTGTTAATGATGAAAGGATGTTAGAGTAGTGAGTATATGGAGCTTGCAATAAATTCAACCAAACACATAATATGTGTTATTAAATATGTTACAAAATGTGATTTTGTCTATAAGACTTGAGGACATAGAGCCCGGGGGGGCCACTCAACTATATTGCTGTACACACGCGCGACCAAAAAAACGCGTAAAAAGGGTACTTTTTGCCGATCATGGCGCGTCACGCGCGTCACGCGTTTAGGGTGTCAAAAAGGCCAAAATCAGAAAGAAAAAAAAAGGGTATGTTTGTGGAGTTAAACAAATACGCGTTTAGGGTATCTTTTTCTCCAAACTTGTTTCTTTGAGACCAATTGACGTAGACCTTGTTTAGGGGTATGTTTTAGGAGTTATACTTGTTTAGGGGGCAAAATTGTCAAAAAAGCACGCGAAAATACTTGAATAGGGTATCAATTTTACCAATGGATAAAACTTGTTTAGGGTGGGTTTGAAAAACCTGTGGTCGCGCGTGTGTACAGCAATAAAGTTGAGTGGCCCCCCCGGGACATAGAGGCGAGTTTCTCCTTAATAGCCCGGTCAGATATCAACGGATAGCGGAAACGAATTCCCAACGAATAGAAAATTTGCGAAATGAAATTATCCGGTGATGAAAGTCGTCTCCATTGCTTTATGTACAAAACATAGAACAACGTACATCACTGGACAAGGAACGAACAAGAAACGTATAGAACGGATGGAAAATTTAGCTCTCCGTTTGACATCCGTTTGCGCAATCCGTTGATATGTGACCGGGCTATTAGGACTAATTAGGCGTTTGGGCTAGCGTAAGGGTTGCGCTTTGAAATGTAACCCTAAGCCTAACCATCAAAATCGCATTTTCCCTAGTCTTTGTCATGAAGCTTGCTAGAAAAAAAGGGAAATATTATTGTCTCACCGAAAAGGGGGACTGAGATTCAAACTGAGTGTACAGGGCCATTCTCGCCCTGATCTCCTCTTCCATCTTCGATACCGAGGGCAGCTTCAGCTCCCCTTTCATCACCTTGGCCGCATACCTGGCCTGCAGTTCCGACGTGGCATTGTGTCCTGAGACATATGGCGCTGCGAACCCGACAAAGGTGAGAGACGGGTGGACCAAGCCAGGCGGAACGATTTGCAGGTAGAGCTTGGAATTCTTGTACCCATCTGTATAGAAGGGACGAGGAATGAAGAAATAATGTACTATTTGTTATTCTCCATATTATTATCACCATGGATTTATAATTATGTTCATGCACAAGTCTTGAGGGTTGGGCTTGGAGGTGTATGATCGGTAGGTATAGAGCACAGTTTTCAACCGCAAGTTTTAGAGAGAACATTAATCACATTGATTAATAAAACAATTGTTGGACTAAACATGCTAAAGGGCTGCAACGGTTTTAATTAGCAAAATTAAATGTGGTGAGGGCGAAACTCGAGTTAGAGTGGTATAAACTCGGCGACAAGATTTGCACGTTTCATCATGTTTATAGGCAGCTTGTACTGAACAAAAAATGGCTTTCACTTATAATGTAAACAATACAAATTTCGAATGTACATTTATTATACCGCCATATCGATACGGACACAGTCATGCCCTAATAACGCTGACGGTCAGTTTTATATTGAAGGAATGTGATATTTTGTTTTGGGGGTGTATACATTTCAACTTGATAACTATTGAAACATAGATTACTATATTGTCAAACACTCTGTTCTGGTCATGATCAGTCGAGGTTTAACGAGCTAGATGCAAAGAGACACTGCACTCCGTATCACCTGGAAGATCAAGATTATCATATAATCGGAATATAAAGGCATATTTTATGTGATTTGTCGCCTGGTTGTTATTATTTATAATGCGATACGTGCGTAGGGCCCAGGGTACGGTAATCGCATGTGCTCTGAAACCTTGCGATGAGCGCATACTTGAGCGAGGCAACGTCGGCCACGGTGCGTACAAACATACGTGATTAACTCATCAAATATGTCATGTATGTGTTCGGTAATATGAATTAAGAGCGCATAACTAAAGGACCTATAGCGTCTAGATGGCCTTATTTTCACAATTCGGCTCTCTATATGTAATTTGTCCTGAAGAAAAAGAATTTGGCAGTCATTTCTCATGAAATCAATCAATTTTGGGGGTAATTAGTAAATATCTAATTGTCCTGGGAACGCCCCTTTTAAATCGCCAAAATGTGACTTCATCTAAAGTACGGACTAATGAACAAAATTCTGTAGATGACGCGTCATGACGTAAGCCAATGAATTGTTAATCACGCTTCCGATTCTGGACCCTAAATGTGGGTGGGGCGTAAACTGGCTGCTAAATGAGATTTGGCATCAGAAAATTAGTCTTAAATCACTACTGTGTTTATTTTCATGGATTTCTTTTCGGCAGACCTATTTTACAAGTCATCAACTATGGAATAAGTGCCAAAGTACGTTGTATTCTTTAGGTCCTTTAAAGGTATCCCTATTTTGTTTATATGCCTAGGCCTGCCTACCTTGAATGAAGTCATTCGTGAAGAAAGGAAACTTGACATCATATCCCGTCGCAAAGATCACTACGTCCACGTCGCGCACGCAGCTTCCGTCTGTAAAGTTGACACTTGACCCCTCCAAAGAACTGACCCCGGTCTTGACCTTGATGGCGCCATTCCTGATCTTGATGGGAACGCTGTCGTTAAGGATGGGACTTGTGGATGTCACGTGCTTGGGAGTCAGGATCCCCAGATCGGCTGGGTCGTAGCAGGCTTTCACATTGGATTGCAACATGTTGGCTCTGATGCGCGAAGGGATCCAGTTCATCCATCTCCGGCTGAACAAGGTGTCGATTAGTGGCTCGGTCCCGAGCCAACGCGGTACTATCCACGTCCCGTTTCTCAAGCTGAGGTACACCTGATGGTGTACAACAAACAAACATCAACGACTGTCAGTTTGCAAGGTCTTAATTCCGGCAGACTTTAAGGTGTAATTTGTATTTGTGCTTCTACAGAAGCTTATTTAAAGGGAGGCTTAATCTGTATTCGTATTTTTACTTTCAATATGAATATCGCTTCTTATCTAGTTACGGCTAGGTACCCACGTTGACTCTTATAATATTTTTAACATGATTAAGGCGCCTTTTTTGATGAACATTGACAGTATTTGCTAACTGACATTTGCCAATAAAACAACTACTAACTTAAAAGTGGGTTAGCCGTAGACTATTTGGTATTGGAACAGTGATTCGGCCGTATAAGAAATCAGTAAAGGCACTAGAAAACTCTGTATTTAGTGTCTTACCTTTTCAGCATGGTCACTCATAATTGCGGACATATCACCAGCTGATACTCCGGATCCTATGGGAAACACAAACATGTATACAATTTAATGTGTCTTCATATGTTTTTGTACACAAACACAGAAAATATTTATTATAAATTTCGGGCTTACATACGAATACGCAACTTCATAACGATATGGCTGGTGTTCTTAAATTTGGTTTTGAAAGATGCGCAACACTTGCATGGGTTAGATATTCATGCATTGCATGCAGGTAATCGAAAAAATCACAGAGGGCTCCGGCGTTTTATTATTGATAACTGTACCACAATGACTGAATGATAGAAGTATGTCACCAGAGGAGGCTTACCCACAACCAGCACGGTCTTCCCCGCGAAGTCAGAACCCTTCCTGACCTGAGAGCTGTGGATGACCTCCCCTTGGAAGTCATCTAGTCCAGGATATGGTGGCATATTGCCGGCAGAATGGACTCCAGAACAGACCATCACTGCATCGAAGATCTCTGTCCTCTCTGGCCCGGATCCCTGCCGTACGGTCACCTTCCATCCACCTGTCCGCGAATAATCATCTGCCTCCTCGATCGCTACGACCTCAGTGTTCAGGTTAATGTGCTGTTCCAAGTTAAAGTGCTGCACGAAAGACTGGTAGTATTGGTACATGTGGTGTCCCTGATTATAGGCAGAAGAATCGGAATAGAATTATGAATGAATGGTAAAACAAGGATGAAGACAGTGTTGTCTTTTATTATCATTCCAACCTTCACCATTCACCATGTTCACTAGACCATGGAAGGTATGAATGAGTCACTAAACACGGACAATTATCTTTATCATATCACTTTGGACACTCTGCTCTCAGCTCATGCCTATCTGTTCCAGTCGGTGCGGTACGTTACCTACAAATCCTTGCAAATTAGCTTCACAAATTGGTTTCCTTTAAAGGGAGAGATCCACTTTTGCAAGCCAAAATTCAAAAGTTGCGAGGTTATTGTCTTATATGAAAGGAAATGTCATTTAATAGCATGCCTGAACAAATTAGGGCTTGAAATCTCTTTTTCGTGGAGTTATAGACCTAAAACTGAATAAACTGAGGGACGTCGCTTAATTAAGTACATACGTATTTTCGGCCGGTGAGTAAGTTCGTACATAGATTTCACGGAGTGCCAGATCGGTATGCATGACCCCTACGTGACCCACGCTAGCTACGTGATCCGCGCATAAGTACTAATGTGTGAGCGTTTATCAAGCAAAATACCCAAACATCGCTTAAACTGACTACATGTAATTATATATTCTTTCTTTTTGAGATCTTTTTCCGTGACATACGTTAACAAATGTCGGCTTCACAATACCTTTACGAGAATTAGTACTATATTGTTGTAATATTATGCTAAATCAGTTGAACTCCTTTATTGACCGATATATAGTTTAAATGGAGGTACGCATTCGTTTTTCATTCGTAGAATCCAAATTAGAGGGCTGTTCGCTCTGATTTTTTTTTTGCGTGTTACATTGATCCCCATCCGTCAACTGAAAGCTGTTCAGACGTTTTGTAAAAGTGGACCTGTCCCTTTAAAGTATCTCACTCACGCTTACCATAAGGTATGGCGGTAGTTCCTTTGGAGCGGGGAAGTCGCTGAACACAGCCATCTCTTTTGAGGCGTTCATGCACATCTCTTTGTGCACTCTACCAGGCCCGTTGGGGTCTGTGCGTGGCTCGTCAGAGTAATGCCATAGGCCACCTACAAGATGGAAAGAGAGAACTTGGGGAATAATTGTGTGTTATCTCTCTTTTATGAGCAAGAATACCAGCTCCGTCAAAAGCTCATAAAGGAAGAGCTTGAAAATGGCGAGCCCCTAATTACATGGCTAATTACCTGAATCCCTGAATGTATGCATTGCTACAGGGCAGTGGTGTAGCTACGGGGGGGCACGGGGGGCACGTGCCCCCCCCAATCGTTTGGCAAAAAAAAAAAAAAAAAAAAAATGACGACCCGACATGAAGCCAAATGTGTCTACAATGTATATCATTCATTATTATCACGTTTTATTTAATGTGTGATAATAATCATTATCAACGATAATAACCCAACTCTGTTGTTTTGAAGACAGTAGTTGGGCCACGCCCATTGTCTACTCTCTCGATGAAGATAGTGAAGGTGTGGTCTTCATGGTATGTTCAAGGTATGTAATCCAAAGTTGGAGCCGGTTTGTCTAACAATGTCTTCTCAGCTTTTATCATATACTTAGTAGTAGCTTGCATTTGTTGTCATTTTAAAGCGAATAAAATTGCCCTAAGGTGCTATCATTCATGATGGGTCTTATAAGCGACATGATCATTTTATAAAAAACCTCCAAATACTGAAATTCTTATTTGATCATAGGCTAATCTGTTCGTTATTGATAAGGATAAACGCACCATTGCCCTTCCACGAACACTCTTTTTAATGTCTTGTTGTTGTAAATAAGTTATATAATTATATGTAACAATGATTTGGAAGTTGATTACTTAGTTATTTAAATTTTGCACGTACTAACCATTCCAAATTATAAATACAGCGGGTGTGATATATAAAGAGATCGAATTGTACTTGAACATATGATGACATAAATGGTACCCTGGGGTACCAAACGAATATCCGCCATTTTGTTCAATTATTTACTTTTTTTTTAGGGCTGTACCGGGGTATAGCGTGCATACAAGCGCGCGCTGCACTGCATACACAACGCAATACGGTTGTGCTTTGAGTGGACACAAGATGGCGCTACACAACGCGGTACCCACAGAAATACAATATCCCCGGGGTACAACGGTACCCCGGGGTACCGCGTGTGTCATCATATGACGGATATGAATAGGAAATAGGTTAACGAAATAATAGGAATACGTACAGATAAAAAGCATAATTTTAAGGTGATAATGAAAAGGGAAGTAAATGAACATGAACAAATTAAAGCGATACACTCACAGAATATAGTGTTATTACATTAAAAGCTTATTTGTTCAACTTATGTTACCCAACTTTTTTTTTACAAAATGTCGTCACCCAACCTACTTTACCCAACGATTAAATTGGCGGGCCCCTTCCCCCACCCTTCCCCCTTCCCCCACCCCACCCCCAAGTGTACACACAACGCCCGCGTTGACTTTGTGTGTTATTCGGTAAAACAAATACTTCATGTTATCTACCCCCCCCCCCCCCCCTCCTCAAACTCTGTCATAAAACCCTGGGCACGCAGCTTGGTTGGTCGCTCCGCTCCCTCGCCGAAGATGGTCGAAATGACGTGTAATCCTCTTCAATGGCGAGAACAAATCGACGCCTATGCAGATGGGTAATGTGAATGGGTAAATTGAAATTGCACAACAAAACGACAAGATTTATTTGGATACATAACTAACGTCATGATTGGAAGATGGTGGGTACAAAGTTATCCAGTTTATCTAAGAGTGAACATGCACAGCACAATCATTGTTAAACTCACTAAAGCTGTAGATATTAGGATTATCAATCATATTAGGCGCTATATAAATCGAGTGTATTATTATTATTATTATATTATAGATTGGTTATTAATTTTAAAGTATAATTATACGCGCATTGATTTCAATCTACACTATATTGCTTTATAATGTTTGCATGCTTTAAATGTTTAATGGTTTAACAAGAAACGACTTAAAATCGTCAGAATTAGGTTGCTAAATCAGTTACCACTCATCCCCCACCCCACCCCATCGTCTTTTTCTTTAATTCTGTTTTTGTCTTCTGTGTCTTCAATAATATGTACACGCTTTCCATATTACTTGTCGCATTTACCTTATTTATATAGGATTGATTTCGTTAAAGGGATCTAGTAACTTTGTTGACATGAGAAAAAATTTATGAGTGGTTGATACAATGCATATTGTTGTTATTTGATATGTCCAATGGGTGTTGTGTGAAAATTTCAAGTTAAATGGACGTTATATGGCCGAGTAATGAGCACAAATGCAAAGTGATATTCACTAACTCATTGCACTCACTTTGTACACGGTTTTCGCGGTCCAGTGGATAATTTAACATCTGAACACTTCAATCGAAAACATCTTTTGAACGATACGGACATTTTAACAACCGAAACCTGTCCCATGATTTTATTGTTAATACAAATACAACAAGGTATGAGGGAACCGCTAGAATTCCAATTGGATTTTGAGGATTAGTCCCTTTCAAATAGCGCAATTGCTTTTTTTTTTATATCAGAAAAGTTGGATGACATCTCTCTGATGTAAGATCTTTTGCAAACAAAACTAAAAATGAAGGTAAGTAACCCATGCTAACAGTAACCATGGTAACGGGGAGATATGCAAGCATTGCTTCCTGGCTGGTTCCTTGAAAGGATTTAGTAACATTGTCCAAAACTTACTTGGAACTCTAGTGGTTCTCTCATATCCTTGTCATATTCATAATATGAATATTAATATTATTAACTATAAAAGCACGGGACAGGTTTCGGTTTTTCTTTTTTTTCGGTTTTTAAAATGTCCATTTCGTTCAAAAGATAGTATATTGTTGTTATCTGATATGTCCACTGGGTGTTGTGTGAAAATTTCAAGTGAAATGGACTTTATTATGGCCGAGTAATGAGCAAAAATGCAAAGTGACATTCACTGCTCCTTGCACTCACTTTGTACACGGTTCTGACGATCCATTGGATAATTTGACATCTGAACACTTCAATCGTAAATATCTTTTTAACGAAAGGGAAATTTGAAAAACCGAAACCGGTCCCTTGCTTTTTTTTGTTAATAAGAATACAACAAGGTATGAGGGAACCGCTATAATTCCAATTGGATTTTGAGGATTTGGACAATGTTACTAAGTCCCTTTAAGGCAAATAAAACTTATTTATTTATATTGCCATACTTATATTTATTTAATTAATATATATATTATCCCTCACTAGGTTTTGCAGTCCCCACATTAGTAATGCAGGAGCCACCCGGTAATCGTTGACAATAGGTTAACCCGTTATCTACGGGAACCTGGTGGGACATATAATAACTCTATGGGGATAGCCATGTCTAGTAAAGGAGGGTTAATGTAGGATCAACGTGTGTAACCCGAGGCTCTTTATATCCCATGCAGATGTCAATGTTTGTTCCTCACGAGGTCCAGTTCGTTTTTTTTTTACCTTGTTCGGTTGTTTGTAGGGAAATTTGATAAACTTTGCAACCGATAAATATAACGAAATGCAAATTTGATATCAACTTAAACAAATTATAACATTGTATAGAAAAATAGTGTAAAGAAATCCGTTTATCACGAACCAGAATCAGTACTATTTTATCACTGTTCTAAATTTTATGTTTCGTAATAATTGTGGACAAATTTGCTATCTTTTCAACCAAAACATAATGAAATAGAAAACTTGATATCCGACACCCAAATATATTTTGTAAACATACTATGTAAGCAAATTAGTGTAAACAAATGAATTCAGGAAAAATCATAAT
>JBAMJV010010275.1:0-2500 GCA_037951105.1 Echinarachnius parma | reverse complement strand
TTCCATCTACGCAACCGCGAGGCTGGGAAGAAACTATCACTCACATGGAATGGTACCCCCCTCGACCACTGCGATCATCCAGTGTACCTTGGCGTTACCCTGGATCGAACACTTTCATTCAAGCAGCATATCGGAAAGGTGAGGGGGAAAGTGAGGACCCGGAACAACCTCCTCCGGAAACTGACAAACTCCTCTTGGGGTGCCAGTGCATCTACACTACGGGCAACAGCTCTTGCACTTTGTTATTCTGCTGCGGAGTATGCGTGCCCAGTCTGGGAAAGATCCTCACATTCGAAGAAACTTGATCCAATTCTCAACGATAGCTGCAGAGCAATCTCTGGTTGTCTAAAGCCGACAAATGTAAGCAGCCTATATGTCCTGTCCGGCATTGCTCCACCCGATATACACCGGTCAGTAGCCAGTAGCGTGGAGCGTCTAAGACAAAGTCAGGATAGCCGCCATCCATGTTATGACATCCAACCATCCCAGAAACGGCTCAAATCGAGGAAAAGCTTCCTACACTCTGTCCAACCGCTGACCGAATCCCCACAGGTGGCCAGACGTAGGCTTTGGGAGGTGAGGCGCAGCAGTAACCGCCACCATGACAAGCTACCTCTCCCTACTAAGGAGCAGTTACCCCCAGGACACAAGCACCGACTTCGCACAGGGATGGGTCGATGCAAAGTCAACATGAAAAAGTGGGGATACACAGATGATGACAACATTAACTGCGACTGTGGCACATCACAAACCATGCAACACCTCCTTCAGTGTCCTAACCTTGAGGAACAGTGTAGTCAAGAAGATCTGGTGGTTGCGAATGAGACAGCCCTGCGATGTGCAAAGTCATGGCCAAATATTTAATATTCTAGACTAGTAGTGTAGCGTAGTGTAGAGTAGTGTAGATGTAGGATACGAAAGAAGAAGACCCACTACAATAGTCTTATTGATAGAAAACATATACTACCCTGGTAAATCCGACTAACTGAGCAACTTTATTCCAAGGGCGACTGAAAGAAAAATGGCGTAACAAAATAACCAGTGAAGCCGATACAGACATGACAGGGGAGTTGCCCTGCTAAACGCATGACGGATGATTATACTCTATGTTTATCTGTTATGTTTCACGTGAAAGGACTCTGAATTGTTTCGATAATCACCACAGTTAAATATTGATAAGGTTTTACTATTACCCTTGTGATCAGTTATTCCTGGACGTTGAAAGACGTGCTTACTGCATGTACTGCATACAGTCTACTGTGCGTCTTAACCCGTTGAGGACTGGTCCCGAAATATTTCGTTCTTGAGTCTATGGAGAATGCGTGTTATACCAAAATCAATTCGTCCTCAACGGGAGGGATCTAGTAACTTTGCAAAAAGTGATAAGTGGTTGATACAATGTATATTGGTGTTATCTAATATGTCCACTGGGTGTTGTGTGAAAATGTCAAGTTAAATGGACTTTATATGGCCGAGTAATGAGCAAAAATGCAAAGTGACATTCACTGACTCATTGCAATCACTTTGTACACGTTTCTGACGATCCGTTGGATAATTTGACATCTGAACACTTCAATCGTAAATATCTTTTTAACGAAAGGGAAATTTGAAAAACCAAAACCGGTCCCATGCTTTTTTGGTTAATAAGAATACAACACGGTATGAGGGAACCGCTAGAATTTCAATTGGATTTTGAGGATTTGGACAATGTTTCCAGAGGGCCATAATAACATCTCATTGACACTAATCCTTGGTGTTATGATAGAGACTAGTGGGTAAAAACCGGACAATCAGAACTGTCCCTATAACGTTGGAACTCACTGGACTATGATACTATGATACTCCACCCATTATCATGATTATATTGAACTCAATATATATTCACCAGATCGAGGTCGCAGATTTTACTCTTTTCATTTACAATCTTTTGATTTCGCTTTTTTTCTTCTTGCCTTTTTTTTGTGTGTGTGTTTTTGCTCTTTTTTTTGGTATGCCTTTAAATTACCCATGTATTTTTTGTAGGAAATCGGTCAAGAATAACCAGAATGCAATGCGCTGCTTGCATTGTAACTTATGGGGACATTTGAACTGTTCAAATATGTCTCTAGATTTTTAAAGATCAAAATTACTACTACTACTACTACTACTACTACTACTACTACTACTACTACTACTACTACTACTACTACTATAATTTGTACAGGTTTTTGATTTGGCCCCACACTCGGGTCTCATGCACATTATATTGTTACATAATCATTACAGTTGAGGCATCAATGTAAAGGGGAATAAAGAAGCTTTCCAATGATACACCTTTATTAAGTTAATGCAGTAGCTCAAACTTGAGCTGGCAGACCTGGCAGACCTTTTTGTGAGGAGTTTATTATAACTGACCAGTCAGCCAGTGATTGAGGTGCGATCAACAGTGATAAGTGTCTGAACTAACATAATAATATTACACACTAAAATTCGAACTAAATGTTAGTGTTTTTTTCTCCAC
>JBAMJV010010274.1:0-48900 GCA_037951105.1 Echinarachnius parma | reverse complement strand
GCTTTGGTTATATGTAATTAAATAAATTCTACCATTTCACTTAGTATAAAGTTTTCACAATATAGATTATAATACATGTATACACAAACGAAATAAATGTTTTGAAAAGGATATCAGCCGGGGTATCCATACGCTCCGTAGGCAAAGTCTGGTGAAACCGTCAGTATCGCCCTCTCTCCTAGCGTCATCTAAAAACACAAAACAGTGAAAATGCAATGTATCGTAAAGTCCTTATGGTGTTTTGTTGATGGCGTCATAAGAAGGAAATGGGGGGACGCGTCCAAATAATCTGACAAAAATTATAAAGGACTCGTTGGTCAATACCGTAATTTTAGAGCCGAACAATGACGTTTCGGGGGAAACTTGTCCTATATTCGGGAAAATCATTATTTTCGGCATTAAAGAGGCGAAGACCCCTTTTTTTCTTGACTCGTCAAGTGAAATATTGGAAGGATTATCATTCGGGCAAAGGACCCCAGCCTCCCTCAGAAAGATGCACTCTTAAAAATACCTAGCAAAATGATCAGAAACCTAGTCAGCTGGGCACCTGCACTATTCTACATAGTCAAAATGATCCGGAAAATCTAGTAAAATACATTGATGTTATAATTTAATAATGTAATTGTATACAGACAAATATTTACAAATTATACTCAATAACGTGACTAGGACTTTGACTAGTTATTTTTTAGAGTGTGTAGCCTACTCCTTTGCCCATGCCATAAGAGCTACAACACATAACCCCATGGAGGTGTTGTTTATGAGTTATAGATGAGCTGGTAATTAAATACATGCACATGTCACTGAGGTTACGGGGTTTATCCAAAGTAAATTGATTACCCCAACACGTGCAAGAGAATATGATACCCGGGTATAGTTCACGCCTGAACTTCGCATCGATTCAGCGTATTCAAAACAGGGTCGGGACCAGTGGCGTATAGCTACGGGGGTATGGGGGGGGGGGGGGGGGGGGGGGTGCCTTAACATGATTTCATTGACTAAACAGATAAAGAGATATTTGGCCCTCCCCCCAAAAAACAAACAAAACAAAAACAATAACGAAACAATAACGAATACATAAATAGATAAATACATATATAAATGGATAGATAACTAAATAAATAAATATATAGATAAATAATAAATAAATGAATAAATAAAAGAATAAATAAACAAAAACAAATAAATAAATAATTGAAAATAGATATATAAACTAAATCAAATAAATCAATACATACACAAAATATACATAGATTCATACATAAATAAATATATTGTTACGTTTCTTACTGGTCGGGGCAATAAAGGCAATTCGCCTTTTTTTTGGACCGATGGGTCAAAAAAAGATAGCACAGTTTACTTTGGACTATTGCTGGAGGGATCGCCTTTTATAGCTCAGGTAAATACCCTGCCCTACCCCCCACCCCTCCCCCGACCCCTATTACGCCCTTTATTTTTCGATATCTTTTTCTCCCCACTTTACCATCCCACCAAACCTAAAAAAGGGGTTTTCCATTTCCCTTCCCCGGCAACCTCCTACTTTTATAGGATAATGAATACACAATTAACAAATGATAATGATAGGTCATACTCCCCGCAGTATAGTGTGCCCCCCCCCCCCCTCCAATAAAAAAAAAACACTCTTCTGCCCTTGGTAGCTTTGGATCTAGTATTCGATCTAACATTCGATGTTCAATGAATGTCATGTGGCTGATAATGCCATACATATTTTGTACACATTTGAATAGATACTCATTTTTTTGGTTCTTCAAATTAATTCATAAGTATCTCAATAAAAAACAGAAGAAAATGGTTTTATACCTGTATTAGTAACGACCAGGAAGAGAGAACTGCTTGATGAGGTGCAAGTTAGTTTCGTCGATTATTTAGAGCAATAAGTTAGCAAACATCACTTTGCATTTCGCTCATTACCTCGTCATAAGGCACTATTCACCGTAGAAGTTTCACACATCACTCCGTGAACATAATATACGATCACAGAATTACATTTTATCAACCTTTTTTAGGTTACTAGATCCCTTTAAAAGGGATCTAGTAACTTCTGACATGTGTAAAAGTGATGAATGGTTGATACTATGTATATTCTTATTATCTGATATGTGTACTGGGTGTTGTGTGAATAGCTTAAATAAAATAGACGTTGTATGGCCGAGTAATGAGCAAAAATGAAAAGTGATATTGACTAACTCATTGCACCGACTTTGTGCACGCGTACGACTATCCAGTGGATAGTTTAACATCTGAACACTTCAATCGTAAATATTTTTTGAACGAAATGTAAATTTGAAAATTTGTTAATATGAATATGACAAGGTATGAGAGAACCACTAGAGTTCCAAGTTAGTTTTAAGGATTTGGACAATGTTACTAAGTCCCTTTAAAAGCTAGACTAACCATCTTAATATTATCATGTGTAATCTATTATATAATGATCTCTAATATGAAACAAAACCTTTTGTATTAACAAGGTAATTTTGCCGGTCTCAACCTTTTATATTTGTTTGTGTTTTACCCTGATATAACGAGATACTTGATATATAAAAGGGTAATGTTCATGGTACCAAGGACCTCGTTATAACGAGGTTCCAATGTAGACCAATCCTCGAACCGGTTTACGTGATTCCCTGTAAAGGTAACTTAAACCTGAGAAGACCTTTGAAACCTATACCACCCTAGTACGCTGTACGGGCCAAATGAAAATATCACTGTGTCATTGTATATCTCGTTTACTAGTATCGTACACACGTATACCCATGTATTATACTACCACCCCGTCCTCAACACTAATAGCCAAGTTGCATCCCGATCTATACAAACTGGTTATTTTTAATTAACATATGATGCTGCTATATTATAATTGTCACAAATGTTCCTAATTATTTAGGGATATCGCACCATCATTTTTAATTGAAATATGATTTTTTTTTCTTACAGACCTTGGTTAAGGAATTATCCACACCCTCCCCCTCACCTACCCAAATGAAACGTATATAATTTTGCTTTAAAATAAAAACAACAACAATACACTAACGCATGATAAACAATTAAAGGGATCTAGTAAAATGTTCACAATCCAAAAAGCTACCTTAGAACTCTAGCGGTTTCGGTAGAATATTATGGTCCTAGGCTAGGCGTTCATGAATCATCATAGGGTAATGACATCACGATACGTCATTTCAGACTTTAGTGAAAACTCTGCATGATACATTTACTAAATGAACCGCTACTCACCATGTTTTATGGCAAAAGAAAAGAAGAGTCACAAGAGAGGATTCGAACCCATGATCCCAAATGTTGATGTCCACATCGTGACCACTAAGCCACGTCAACGGCTGGTGATCGGTGTTGGTTTCATTGCAACTATAAGCCCTTAAACTCACCCGAACCATAATCCTAGTTATGAATATTCATGATATCCCACATCGCGCGCCAGAGTGCAGATGACGTCCCGTGACGTCATGACCTCATGTTTATTCATGAACGCCCAGCCTAGCACCATAATATATAACCGTTCTCACACACCTCGTTATATTCATACTACCAATAGAAGCATGGAACTTGTCCTGGTTTTTCCAAATTTCGCATTTGTTACAATTAAAATATCTTTCATTTAAGAGTTCGGATTTGAAAGTCTCCCTAGGAGATTTTCATCTTTGAACTTACCTGCGCTACTCCAACATCCCAGCCCTTTATGACTTCGCCCTGTCCGAGTTTGAATTCAAACGGCTGGTGAATGTTTTTTCTCGAGTTATCGAATTCCACTCCATCTGTCAACATCCCTGCAAAACATCATTACAAAATGAATCAACGTATAATCAATACAAATATAAATTAATATTTAAATTACAACATTTGATTCAGCTCAATAACAAATGCGTGTTGACGAAATGATGTCAATATTATGGGACAGAAAACGAGGATTGCACAACACCCTGAATTTAAATATAATTTTTAAGATACAAAATGTGATACGTAAATATATGAAATAATACATGCTCATGAACACGAATAATACATAAATATTGCTTACATTAATGACATTAATGATCATGAAAATAATAATCAGTTTATCATAACATGCTTTTAATAGTGGTTGAGACGAAATTCTTACCAATGTAGTGAACAATACACGTCTGTCCGGCCTTTGGGAATGTCCTTCCTGCGATTTTAAATTAAAGGGAAAATACAAATGATTATTGAGCAAATTTATATACTAGCAAGTGCTAAGTAAATCTTACTGGGAAACATGACCTTGCTCTGGTGACATTTATCATAAACTATCCATTTTCCATAAACCAAAAACGATCACCCTAACCAAAACAAACCTAACACTTATTATTAACTTAAACGGATATAGTAACTATGTTGACATGTCCAGAAGGTGGTAAATGGTTGTACAAACATGAAAAGGGTATGAGAATATCACTAGAGTTCCATGTAAGCTTTTAGGATTTGGACAATGTTACTAGATCTCTTTACATTTAGCGTGTGCCAATACTGGCAACCTCCCTCCCCCCCCCCCCCCCCCCCTGTCAGAATACGATTTTGTGGGAGGCTTGTAAGCCATTTTGAACTAAACACACTAGGTCTTGCCTGTTCCTTGACCCCCCCCCCCCCCCCTACACACACACACTAACGAAATGCTACAGCTGCCACTTTACAAGAGTCCAATGCGAAATAGGTCTTCCAAACAAGTGGAAATAATTGTATTTATAGGTTATTCGAAATATCAAAGAGTAGCCTATATCAAAGGGATAGTTGAGTTCTGGTAAGGAGAGTACAGTTTTGGTGAAACTGAATTTTAGTAACCAAAACCTGCATCATTACATTACAAACTAATAGTTATAACTAGAAAGGAACACAAAATTACAAATGACGTAGTAAATATCATGTTATCATTCAAAAAGAGCCGTTAAAACGTAAGAGGGCGCTCTCTAAACACTCATCGGTTTCAACCATTTTGAATAAAATATTGTGCATGTGATGCTTTGTTGAAATAGTGATTAGATAGAGAAATAACCAACAACTATTTAAATACCTATTTTGTAACTTTTTGAAAAGAGGAAGCATTTAAAAAAAATTTAACGGCTGGTTCAAAATTCTCTAATAAACCTGGGGCCCCAGGTTTATTACAAATTGTTACATTTATGGATATTTCAGCTGTCTCTGAACCGATTTTGATCAAACAAAGATGATTTTATTATTTAAATATTATGCTCTTTCAAATTTTACACTCAGTTTTCCATTACCTCACAAAAAAAAAAGTAGTCTAGCGCCCTCTCTACCAAAACTCAACTATCCCTTTAAAGTGTCAAATGCGAAATAGGTTATGCAAACCAGTGGAAAATAAATATTCATATAATAGGTCTCTTGAATGATTTGGTATTATGGCTTATTTAATCATTTGAATGAACGGCCAAAAAAAACAAAAACACACACACACACCAACAACACAAACAACCAGTGGGTTGCGGTCATCATTCACTGTCTACGTGAGGTCTTGCGGATGTGCCAAACTGCATGCTATACGGTGCTACAACGAACCCCATCTTATTCAAGACATCAAATAGTAATCAGAGGCGAGACATGAATATGGTAGGGTAAAGTGGTGACCCCCCCCCCCCCCCCCCCCCCACCCACCCTCGATGAAGAGTTCATCCCCCCAAACAAAACAAAAATTGTTTTAATAATAATAATAAATAAATAAATAAATAAATAGATAAATAAAATAAATAAATAGATAAAATAAATAAATAAATACAAATAAATAAATAAATACAAATAAATACATTTTAAAAAGATAAACAAAATAAATGAATATATACAATAAATAAATAAATAAAATAAGTAAATAAAAAATAAAATAAAGTAAAACAAATAAAAATAAATAAATGAAAAAAAGTAATACAAAATACTAAATAAATAAACGCCATGTTTTGTTACGATGAATGTATCATTATAATTATAACGCTAAATATTGTCTTTTGAATGGTACTTTACTCAGCATGTTCATTGCATATCAAGGTATATTTTGGAAAAATGATTACAAGAATCGCTCATTTCCTTATTATTTTCATTTTTCTCAGCAGGTTATTTCGCAGGTATCTCGGCTCGGTAAAAATCGTTATATCGTTTATTGCTAAATGCGCTATATTGATATGCATTGTATGGTCCCTGCTGGGGTAAGGAAATATACAAATAAATACAAACAAATTGAGGTGAAGAGTTGGCTAATATGCCTACTGATTTGAGGGCAAATCACACATACGGGGGCAGATATATTTAGGAATGTCTTTGTTTCTACCCTTTTTGAAATAATGAAAGAGAGTATGCCCGCATGCCCCCAGTTTGAGTTAGCATGATAAGCATATTCAGCTAACTAAAGGCACTTATAATGAAATATTAGTATCCTTATTTGGGGCATGCATACACTGGCTTTCCCGTCTTTTGGAGAAGCATTATATTTTATTTCCATCGGTTTACGTTACTTTATTGTTATTATCATAATTGTTAGGCACTTGCCGCCTCACAAGCTGTGCCACCGTGCATTACATAACAGCATCTCTATTCGACTGCATAATGCTGGAACCTCTTATTGCGAGCATTTTATTGTCGTGATTTTATTTTCATTGCCAACGATTGTTATTATCAAATTATTTTTGGGCAGGTGCCAATAGTTCCCCCATATACTGTATGTTTAGGTAGGGGCACTGGCGTAAATCTGTCCGGAAAACACAATGCATTGGGGGGTCGAGCAATTGTTCACAAACGGTTTGCGAACAATTGCTCGCCCCCCCAATGCATTGTGCTAGTTCCGAACAGATTACGCCAGTGGGTAGGGGCTACCCCCCTCTTATAATGGTGGGCCCTCTTTTAACCCGTCGTCTTCGTTGAACTGGCTACGCCACTGAAATTCTAAACCGACTAACGATGAGTGACCGCGATTCGGAGTGTGGGGTCATGAGGGTTCCCGCCAGCTACAGTTTTTTTCCCTACGAACTTTTTGTCCTAATGAATTATTCATAAGCAGCGACGTGGGCTACTCATGAATATTCATAACTAGGATTGAGTTTGAGGGTTATAATTACAATGAGACCTTACTGACCATCAACGGTTTACGTAGCCTATTGGTCACGCTGTGGATTTCAACACTTGGTGGTATCATGGGTTCGAATCCTCTCTTATGAATCTTCTTTTCTTTTGCCATAATACATGGTGAGTAGCGGTTCATTTAGTAAAAATGTTAAATTTATCATGCAGAGTTTCACTAAAGTCTGATATCCGACAAAAAGTTCGTAGGAATCATGGGCGCATGCGCCAGAGACAAAAAGTTCGTAGAAAAAAAAATCGCTTCCCGCCATGGTTAGTTATCCCCGTCTTCCCCCTCCATATACTTCTGTGCTATTCTTTCTTTCAGTTTCCTACGTGGATAATGAAGTATGTATAACTTTACAAGTGTGAATAGTTTCATTTTAATATAGTAACATTTTGTAATTATCCTTTCTTCATTTGATTCAAATCTCAATTGATTTTTATTTCCATTATATATAACAAGGCATCATCGTCAGCAATTACAAAGTATTGAATTGCGCAATTGATTCATTGAATATCGAATTCTTCTGATTATGACGTAGTAATATCAGTATGTACAGCATATAATATTATCAATACAATTGGAAATATGGGACGCACGCAAATCTAAAGCTTGAATAAATTGGGACAATCCATTATAGATTTCTTTTTTTAGTGTATGTGAAGTTTATTTAAGATGTATAAATAACAACAATGGAAAAACCATGTAACTTTGACGTTTATATGTTTTTTCTTCCAGTCAAGCATCATTGAATTATAATTGTTATGTTTTAACGAGGTCTTAAACGTTCAAGTTATTACAATTCAGTTTGACCCGAACTGTACGTTCACTTTAACAAAATAATGCTGTTTATCAATATCATCAAATCCCCTCTACATATTGGTTGCGGGGCTAATCTTCATCAACTTTATTACCTATTAACATAATGCTTGAAACACGTTTCATAGCGTATAGCTTGATATGTGTAAACGCACCCTATTTTACCTCCATCATCCTTTACCTCTTTTGGGTTGCGCGGTCCACCCTCCTGGCATACCAACTACACACACGATCATCATCATCGTTAGCCTCGATGCGAGAGCATGGAACATATCTTTACTTCGGGCATACATCACTCTAACTATTGGCTATAGCATCGGCGGTTTATGATCGCTTGGTCTATACCAATTTTGACCTCCGTCACATTTTGGTCTACAGGCCAGTAGCCAGGGGTGTGTTGGGTGCATACACACCTCCCCCTCCCCACATTCAGAAAGGTTCATTTTTTATCGGTCTCGAAAAATCCTGGCTACGGACTGATCATGAAAGGGTCTTATCTAAAGAACGTCTTCACTGTCACGTGACTATGACTGAATTACGGGGCCCTGTTTCCTTCCCGCTAACCATGCTAACCCTAATCCTAACCCAACCCTAATTCCATTCCTAAGCGTAACACTCATCCAAACCACTTACTCTTATCCCAATCCTCAATCCTTACCTTAAACATAACCTTAATCCCAAACGCTAATCGAAAAGCCTGACCCTAATCCTTATGAACCCTATCCCTAATCTAAAACCCTAATCGCAAACCCAACCATAATCCTAATCCAACCCTATCCCTAACCCTAATCGCGAACCCACACCTTAACAAAGCTAATCTTAACACTAATCCCTAACCCCAATCCTAGTCGCTATTCTAAGCCTCGGAATTTGTATTTTATTAGATGAAATGAGTGTAAACCAAATGGGTGTAGACCGACCAGCAAATTACCACCCCGGCCATGTCGGCTACCCCACATAACATCATTAACGCATCATGTGTATAATTCAATTTAGAGTCGTTACGATCAATTCAGCTCTACAAAGACGAACCCAACACTGTTTGTAGATGCCTACCCCATCGCGAAAACGGAATACGAAAATAAAATTTCCAAAGAAATAACCACTCACCATCTCCCGCCCTCTGTATTTTCTTTTCCAACGTCATCTTGGGGATTTTATAGATGTCCTCCTCCTCCTAAACGTTTGAATTTGTTCCCTTTGTAATTCCAGTGATGGCTGTTCGTTCCGCGTTAATGGTTTCTTCGAGGTCCGGGTCGTCCCGCGCGAGATCTAGATGGTTCGTGACTTTCAACTCGGTTCGATTTCCAACCCGTGAATGTAATTCACTCATCCATAGTCCTATACTAGATCACACATGTAGACATGTAGTTATCAACCCACTACTGGAATAACAAGAGTGTATGGGAGTGGGGGGTGGGGTAGGATAATGAGTACCAACAAGGGAGGGGGCAAACTAATCAAGTAACAAACAACAACAACAAAGTGACAATTATTATGTAATACGTATTCATTATTCCCCCAAATTACGCAGGTAAGATGTAAGAATGCATCAATGGGTGGAACGTTATGGATATCGAACGTTTGTCCCCTCCCACCTTGGCGCCGCCATTGTAATACAAGCATCGGACACCAGACACCCCTTAACATCTGGTTATGCGATTTGATATGATAGAGGTGGGGGGCACATTAAAAAGGGGTGGAGGCGAACAATAATTAATTATCAGTGGTGTAGCGCGTTCGGACTGAATAAGGGGCAGTCGGTATATTTGGGAGGCACATTTATTATCAATACGTTATATGAATGTTTCCTAGATTGTTTTTGAATAATTGTTCGTCCTTATGTTTTGATTGATTTGTCAAATTATTGGGAGGGGGCACGTGCCACCGTGCCCCCCCCCCCCCCCCCCCTTGTAGCCAGGCCAATGTGTGTTATTTAATTTCACATTCACATTCGTTTTGTCAAATCTTATTGAAGACTCTTTATAATCATATCATGCAGATACTGATATTGCATAACATGACCATGTATACCCTGATAGCAGACACTGGTAAAAATTACGTCAAATTTACGTCATTTTACGTCGTGTACGTCGTCTTAACGACGTCTTAAATTAACGTCAAAAAGTGAAGATTTTGCACCCGCGTTTACCGTGATATCGACGTCATATTTTGACGTGATATTGACGTATTTTTTCCGAAAAGGCGTCTTTATGACGTCTTTAAGTCGTCAATTTGTACCATTAATTACGTTATTAAGACGACATAAAGACGTCGTATTGGTCAAAATAAGACGTGATTTTTACGTCTGGATTTGACGTGATTTTCACCTTGTGTACGTCGTCTTTAAGACGTCGTAAATTCACGTCAAAAAGTGAAGATTTTGCACCCGCGTTTACCGTGATATAGACGTCATATTTTGACGTGATAATGACGTATTTTTATCCGAAAATGCGTCTTTATGACGTCTTTAAGTCGTCAATTTGTACCATTAATTACGTTATTAAGACGACATAAAGACGTCTTATTGGTCAATATAAGACGTGATTTTTACGTATTGATTTGACGTGATTTTCACGTCGTGTACGTCGTCTTAAAGACGTCATAAATTCACGTCAAAAAGTGAAGATTCTGCACCCGCGTTTCACGACATATAGACGTCATATTCTGACGTGCTAACGACGTCTTTTTATGACGAAAAGACGTCGTATTGACGTCATATTTTGAAGCGATTTTTACATTATGAATTATGAATAATTTAAAAATTGAGATGGTTATGTCTTGTAGTATATTCCACAGTCAACACATTTATAACATATAACATGTAACACATAATCCTATCCTTCCTATCCTATTCCTTCCTATCCTATTCCTAAATCCTATCCTATTCCTAAATCCTAAATCCTACAATCCTACAACCTTACAACCTTACAACCTACGTCTAACACCTTACTGATCAGTTGTCGTATAGGTTCCGTATATATATCCCGCTTCTTAGTATGTGAGATTTAAATGGTTAGTATTGACTGTTTAGTATTTCAAAGAGTTGATGCCTAAATAATTAATTTGCAAATCATGTTGAAAATATTAAAAACAGGTTGGTATTTATATTAGTTTTAATATCTGCAAAAACAAGATCATAATAACAATGTTTTCAATGTAAATAGTTATAAAAATTGGAATTTTACTTTGCACTCTAATGCGATTGTTTATAATCGATCATGAATGAATCCTGTATCCATTAGACCTGAAGAAGTTAATCATAAGTCCTACTGTATTTTCTTTTGTTATTCATGTTCTAAAAGGTTTCTTTAGAAAATTTAGCAATATTACCATCTTGGGATCATTGGGTTATTTCCACTCTGATACTTTTTTTGTTTGTTTTGTAATAGTATTTTATTTTCTCTCAAACAAATTTACAACGTAAATTTACAATACAAATCATTCATATAAGTACAACAAACTAATTGTGTACAGCATTACATATACATATACAATCTGTTCTTATACATATAATGATAATCATAGTGTTTGAGAAAAAAAGAGATCTATAGTAAAACAGAGAAACAATAGCGAACTAACAGAAGAAAGATAAAAAGAAAAAGAAAAAAAAAGGGGGGGGGGGGAGGCGGTAGTAAGAACTCTGTACATGGTGTCTCTGTGTCATACGATCGTTTATAATCGATCATGAATTATTCTTGTAGGCGATCCTATTATGTTGTAGACGTTCATAAGTCCAATATTTGTTTGTTTGTTTTTACTCATGTTCTAAAGGGATTCTTTAGGAAATCTAGCAATATTACCACCCTGGCATCATTGGGTTATTTCCACTTTGATACTATCGTTTATAATCGATGATGAATTATTCCTGTAGGCGATAATAGGTTGTAGACAGTCCAATATTTTTTTGTTTTTTCTCATGTGCTTAAAGGTTTCCTTAGATAATTTAGCAATGTTACCTTGGCAACATTGACAATTTGTTGTATTAGCATTATACAGATAATCAGCTAAATTGCATATTTGTTTTATTAGGTCAGAGGCAGGCGCGCCGGAAGCAGTTTTGGATTGGGGGGGGGGGGGGCAAAACCCCAAGGGGGCTCACAATTTTTGTGTATAGGGGCTCATGCCCAACCACACTCTGGGTTGCCAAGTTTGAGCCAGAGGTGAGAGTGAGACATTGCGAGGGAGCGAAGCGCCTGAGCGGGGGAGGGTGTGGGAGGGGGGTGTCCCCCCTCCCACGGTAGGGAGTTTTTGCATTTTTGGACTTGAAATTGTGCAATCTGATGCATACCTAGATAGGAAATTCGGCTGTATTTGGGAAAGCGTGATATGATTTGATCGACCAGAAAGTTTTAATATATTTTTCAAGTAGAAAACAAATAATTGACACACTAATAAATATGTACCCCAAAACACACACACACAACACAACATAAACCATAATTATGCAACATTATGTATGATCCAACAACACACTGCCAATAATGAGTCCCGGTGGAGCAAAGCGCCTGAGGGCTGGGGCAGGGAGGGAGGGGGAGGGTTTGGGAGGGGGTATCCCCCTCCCACGGTAAGAAAGATTTTGCATTTATGAATTTGAAATTGTGCAATCTGGTGCATACCTAGATAGGAAATTCGGGCTTAAGATTAACTGCATCTGGGAAAGCGTGTTATGATTTGATATATTTTTCACGAAGAAAGCAAATTTATTGACGCACTAATAAATATGCACCACTCCCACATAAATATTGTATTTAGTGTCATACACAGTTCCAACATAAACCATATATGGCTTATGTATGATCCAACAACATGGCCTACAGCCAATAATGAATCCCTGATAGCAAACACTGGTAACAATGACGTCAAATTTACGTCGTTTTTCGTCGTGCACGTCGTCTTAAAGACGTCTTAAATTCACGTCAAAAAGTGAAGATTTTGCACCCGCGTTTACCGTTATATAGACGTCATATTTTGACGTGAAAATGACGTATTTTTTCCGAAAAGGCGTCTTTACGACGTCTTGAAGACGTCAATTTGTACCATAAATTACGCCATTTAGACGACATAAAGACGTCTTATTGGTCAATATAAGACGTGATTTTTACGTCTGGATTTGACGTCATTTCCACCTTGTGTACGTCGTCTTTAAGACGTCGTAAATTCACGTCAAAAAGTGAAGATTTTGCACCCGCGTTTACCGTGATATAGACGTCATATTTTGACGTGATAATGACGTATTTTTTTCCGAAAAGGCGTCTTTATGAAGTCTTGAAGACGTCAATTTGTACCATAAATTACGCCATTTAGACGACATAAAGACGTCTTATTGGTCAATATAAGACGTGCTTTTTACGTCTGGATTTGACGTCATTTCCACCTTGTGTACGTCGTCTTTAAGACGTCGTAAATTCACGTCAAAAAGTGAAGATTTTGCACCCGCGTTTACCGTGATATAGACGTCATATTTTGACGTGATAATGACGTATCTTTTTCCGAAAAGGCGTCTTGAAGACGTCTTGAAGACGTCAATTTGTACCATAAAATACGCCATTTAGACGACATAAAGACGTCTTATAGACGTCATAACAAGGTCGTCCATACGCCAAAAATAATTGTTTAAATGTCTTTGAAAGACGTCATAATCACGTTGTAATAACGTCGTCTATACGACAAAAAATAATTGGAAAAAATGTTTTTTAAAAGACGTCACAATGACGTCGTAATGAGGTCGTTCATACGACAAAAAATGATGGCAAAAACTAGTCTTGTAAAGACGTCATAATGACGTCTTAATATTGTCGTGCGTAGGACACAAACCTTAATGGCAAAAATGGTCTTTCAAAGACATCATAAATACGTCGTTATTTTGTCTTCTATACGACAAAAATAAATACTGAAAAAAATTATCTTTAAATGACGTAATATTAACGTCATTTTTACGTCCTTCCATACGCCAAAATCAATTGGAAAACTGGTCTTTGAAAGACGTCACAATAACGTCGTAAAAAGGGCGTCCATACGACAAAAAATTATGGCCAAAAATAGTCTTAAAAAGACGTAAACATGACGTCTTAAAAACGTTGTCCGTACGACACAAACCTTAATGGCAAAAATGGTCCTTTCAAAGACATCTTAAAGACGTCATTATAACTTCTTTTATACTACAAAATAAATACTTAAAAGTGATCTTTTAATGACGTGATAATGACGTTGTTTTTACATCCTTAATATGACGAAAAACCATTGGAAAAAATGGTCTTTGAAAGACGTCACAATGACGTTAAAAAAAGGTCGTCCATTCGACATTAAATGATGGCAAAAACTAGTCTTGACAACACAACATAATGACGTCGTATTAACGTCGTCGTACGACACAAACCATAATGACAAAAATAGTCTTTAAAAGACATCATAAAGACGTACATTTTAAGACGTTTTTATGACAAAATAAGAAGTGAAAAAAAGGTCTTTGAAAGACGTAATAAAGACGTCGTTATAACGTCTTTCATACGATACAAAACAATTGGAAAAACTGGTCTTTGAAAGACGTCTAAATGACGTAGTTAAAAGGTCTTCCATACGACTAAAAGTTATGAACAAAAACTAGTCTTGAAAAGACGTAAAAATTACGTCTTTATATTGTTGTCATACGACATAAACCTGTATGTCAAAAATGGTCTTCAAACGACATCATAAAGACGTCGTTTTCATGTCTTCTATACGACAATAATACATTCTGAAAAATGGTCTTTAAACGACGTTATAATGACATCGTTTTTACGTCTTGCATACGACAAAAATAAACAGTGGAAAAATGGTCGTTTAAAGATGTTATAATGACGTCATTCTTACGTCTTTTATACGACATAAGTCATCATGTCAAAAATGGTCTTTAAAATACGTCATAATGACGTCGTATTCTGATCGTTTGTACGACATATGACGTGTTTACCAGTTTACGACCAAATTAAGACGTCATAAAGACGTCAGTCTGCTATCAGGGTAAGAGAGCCATGGGGTAGACAGAAGGAATTTATTCTTTTTATGAAAGCCTCACTATTTCATAATATACATAATACACAAATGGCTTAAAGGCTCACATACAAACACACTTTGCGTAAAACCTTGATCCAATGTAAAGAGATGATCTGGGCCCCGTTGCAGAAAGAGATACAATCGATTGTCAGGTTACAATTGATCGTAAGTCAGAAAATTTGCGAGTTTCAACCAATGAGATTTATGCATGTAGAACACGTGATCGGACTTACAAGTAATCGTAACCATGGTAACTTACAATCGATTGTATCTCTTTCTGCAACGGGGCCCTGGACTAGTGCAGTGGTCAGAGCTCTGCATAAATTGTCCCGGGTTAACCGTGGTTAAACATAGGCTGCGTCTCTCGGATGGTAACGATAATGGGCGGATTCAGACGTAAATACTTAACATTGATTGAACGCGACCCAACCAACTAACCTTGATCCAATCATTCCACACTCAACATAAGAACATAAAACGGTAATCTTAATCATAATATTCTCCTCCCCGACCCCCTTTGAATAGCATACACCTTTAATCATTTAACCCCACGCCCGACCTCATTCATGTCATCAGTGATCTCTCACGATTGAGTCTGGATTGAGATTGGAAGGGGCGCCTTGGGAATATTTTCAAATAATCCAAGTGAGCCGGTAAAAATTACTACCTTTCGGAATATTGGGGGGAAAATTAAGTTCATCGTAGCAAATGTATCACACACTTTCAAAGAAGAACGCGTCGAATGGAAAAGAAGTAGAGGAAACACCCCATGCATCTTTATGATCTTCTTCCTTGGACAGCAATGGAAAGGGAGAGGGTGTATGCGCTTCCAGTGTTCTCTCTGCCCCCATCACTCTACTACTATACCCCTTTCTACACATTCCGCCTTCTCCCTCCCTCTTTCCCACTCGATCTCCGACCCCTAGCACTTTCCCCTTCCTCTATCTCTCCTCCATACATGTATCCCCATACCGTATTTATCTTCACCCATCGCTTCCTCTCACTTTACCGTTTCTTAATCGATCTACTTACACTTATGACCATCTATTTTCAACTAAATGCTGTTCAAATTGTATTTGTATAGGCTATTTTGCATGCACATTATATTGTGATGCTGTTGTCATTTCGATTACTAGTATACTATCATGAATATCATAACCACGTAATGATGATTGGAAAACAATACACTTTCAAATTTAATTTTGATGAAATCTCTCCCTCCCCTCCCACTCCCCTTTACTTCTCTCCACACCTCATCAACTACCTCTCACTACCTTCTCACTCCCTTAATTTATTCATACCAATCTTGTATCTGTTGCCTCTTGTTATCACATCTCCCCTCCCATACCCCTCTCGCTATCTTAAACTTCAATGAACTTTAAATATAACATCACTTTAGGCCTTGGCATTTTGTTTGGATGCCATATTCAAGTAGACATCTTTATGGTATTAGTATTAGTGGCACATACTTACTCCTCATACCCCCCCCCCCCCCCCTCCTCCTACGCCTCTTAGTATCATACCCCCCTCCCCCCCCCCCCACACCCTTCTCGCTATCTCCAACTCCAATGAACTTAATATAAAATCACATGTGGTTACCTTTAGTCCTTGGCCTTTTATTTGGATGCCATATTGAATTGGACATCTGTATGGTCACGACTTACGTATTAGTGGCGCGTACTTACTCCTCATATACCCATTCTCAGTCGCCTCTTGCTATCATATCTCCCCTCCCACACACCTCTCGCTATCCCAAACTCCTATGAACTTTATATGACATCACATTTGGTTATCTTTTCTGTAGTTCTCTTTTTTGTTCTTTTTTTTTTGTGGATGCCCTATTTAAGTATACATCATTATGGTCACGTATTAGTGGCACATACTTACTCCTCATACCCCCACTCTCGATCGCTACCCCAACTTCAATGAACTTTAAAGGTAAGGGCCAGTTTTGGAAACGCCCCCCTCTAAAAAAAATGAAATGGAAGCTCTTATTACCAATAATGTGAAAGAATATAATTGTACTAATATAGGATTATACAAATTTGGCCAAGAAACCGCCTACTAATTGATATATTTGCAAAATTATAAATTGATCTAGGGCCGGATAGATATCGCCAACGCGGAATCGCTCATACGCTACGTGTATTACGACCACGAGGTGTACCAGAGGTGTTCGCTATACGGGCTTGTCCCTAGCTTGTCGATAATCTCCCCCAGCGCTAGCGGCGCTGACAGGTCTGAACGGGCGGTGGATTTATGAATTTCACAGGCGGATATTGGATTTGTTCTGATATTTCTGTATTTTAACGATGCTTAGGTTCGGATTTTACCACACAAGCCCTATTTCAATACATATTCAACAATATTGATCAATATAGATGTATTCGGCTACTTTCCCGAAACTGGACTTGGGCTTTAACATCACATGTGGTTATACCTTTAGTCCTTGGGACTTTATTTGAATTGAATTGAATATTTGGATGCCATATTCGAGTAGACATCTTTATGGTCACGTATCATAGTGACCCGTACTCCAGTAACGCTATTAATGGCTGCGAAACGGTTATGTCCCAGTCACACCATACCCGTAATGCCCGGCGCAGACAGAGCCGACTCGACCGGATCCGACTGGTTTTCAGCCTGATTAACTCAATATGCGCTGCCTCAGGACTCCGGTTTATCCAGTCGGAGGTCATTCGAGCCCGATTCAACATGTTGGATCGGCTCCGACTGAGCGAAACTGACTCTAGCGTGACTGGAAACCAGTCGGATCGGGTCGAGTCGGCTCTGTCTGCGCCAGGCTTAAAGCCTTCCCGTAAGAGCAGCGTATTGGCATTGTTGTGGAATGCAATGAGACGAGGATATACAGTGGCAGTTTCATTGCTATTTGCTAAGCCATGGTAATTACGTGGCGGGGGACTTCATGTGCTCATGTCACGTACAGTAAAGCCCTCTGCAGACAGAGCCGACTCGACCCGATCCGACTGGTTTTCATTCAAATCGGCTCAGTTTGCAGTGCCTCGCAACACACATTTTGCCAGTCGAGAGACAGCCGGATGCCAGTCGGGGCCGATTCAACACAATGAATCGGATCCGACCGACCGGGCCCGACTCTAGCCTGATTGAAACCAATCGGATCGGGTCGAGTCGGCTCTGTCTGCAGAGGGCTTTAGGCAGATCAACAAACTGGTCAAACTGGTCAATATTCTGCTACGACACGACTATCAGATCTGTCCTCCCGTAAGCATTGTAAGTGGCATGAAAATACATTTGTGTCACGTATTTTTACGTATTGCCACGGTATAGCCACTAAATTGCCATCGAATTGTCCCGTGTCATTGCGTTGCACAACAATGCCAATGGATAGGCTTTACAGATTATGCAGTGTGACTGGGACATTGTACACCAACGAGTATTTGGGTAGGCCAAGGTATGCCTGCAATGCATCTTCGGCTATTACGGTCTTTCATTACCAGTCATTCCAGTGGTTATGGCATTCGAGGTGAAAGGGGGGCGGGAATGCCCCACTGCTCCCTCCCCCAAACCATCTCACACCCCAACATCTTTAGGAATTCTCTCTCCTCTTATATTCTATCGAAATTAAAATAATAGAAATACAATTAGATAAATATAGAATAACATTTACATTACATTTGTCCTGCCTCAACCTACTCGTGTGAATTATTGCCACCTGATCGCTTTGTCCAACCGCCAAAAAATGAAATAAAAATAATGACAAATCCACCCATTCCTATTCCCTTATCTGTATACCTGCCTTTTCATGGTAGTGATTAACGGATACCTGGTGAATGTATGGAAGTGATTGCCCATTCATATATCAATGCACGCGCGCGACCGCGGGCTTACAACACGACGTCTGAAAGGTGTATTTTTGTTTGATGATTTCTCCAATGATTTCGTTTTCATTTGCATTGTAGTGCACATAAATGCAAACGATTTAATTATATTGAGTACAACTCCACGGTAAGTTATTTAAAAAATAGTTTAATCCACATTTGCCTTTACTTATGAATTAGACAATACTAACCAGTTGCGAAAACGAAATCAGATGTAAATTCATGTGCAATTTATGAATGCGGTCAACAAATGACTTCTGTCATCTCACCACGTGCCCGTTAGTCATTACCCCCTTTTCACCATCGGAGTGCCAGGGGGTGTTTCACAAAGAAATATTTTGTCATTATGACCAATTTTTATGGTGTCATTTTTGGCCAAATTCGTATAATTTGACTAAATTAGGCCAATATTTTGCCAAATTTGGACAAAGTTTTGCCAAAATTTCGGCCAAAATGTTCCTAACAATGCCATCATAAAATGTTGTCATAATGACAATTTTTTTTTTGTAAATCCACTTGAACCTATTCTTTAGACAAGCTATACGTGAAAACCCAACTCCAAAACTCATACGATGCATAAACTGCCGGGTAAACAGTCATAATGCTGTGTCAATGAAATGTTATTCTGTGCATGAATTAAACAAATCAACAATTCAAATTCTACGAGTTCTGTTTCTAGAGTCAACCGTCGCACTCAGAACCTCAGAGGGTTAAAAGGAAAATAAAAATAAAAAACAGACTTAACACAATTATTATTGACATTGTTAATCTACCCCACCCCCCAATATGAATCCCTACCATTCTCTTGCACCCCTCCTCAACCCCCACTACCTCAATATCAGAGAATGCCTATTATCGGCATACTACTACCCCAAGTACTGTTGAACAACAATAGTCGTTGAATAATTTATATAAATATTCGTTTATAATGTTGCAACGTACAGAATGAACCCTTAAGGTATTCGGGTCGCCATCTCCGAACGCCCGTCAGCCCGCCACCATTACATCATCTGCTCAGCGACAGTTGCCTGTAAGTTGGCGACACAAAACATTGCCCCAAGTATGTACATACGCCATTCTCCACAACTGCTTCGCTGGTCTATCAACAGCCAGTATGGTGACTGGGGTAATGTTATGCCGCCTCGGGCATAGCAGTCTATGATCAGATACTAATGGTGTCAGGTGATCGGCGTTCGAGATGGCGCCCCAATAATGTTAAAGGCCCATTCAGTACTTTGTACATATTGTTAACGAATTTGTATATAAACTATAAACAACTATTGTTATTTAACCGGTGAGGTACAAGTCTAGCTCTCAGGCTAAACAATACTTGGGATAATGTTATGCCGCTCACATTCAGTCTATGATAATGGTTCTCGTCAAAGTATTTCCACATTGGACACCCAACATGCTTTGCTATACTGTATTTGCAACATGAATACATTTTTCTAAAATAATCATAACTTAGATAAATACAATTAGTTTTCCACTAAAAAAAATCACTATAGATGGTTAATTGAATGGTCTTATTCGACTAAATAAACACAACATACCGTACTTTATTTTCCATTAGGGTATTTTGACATAACAACCATGAATATGAAAACAATATTTCGAATATATTACGTTAGTATAATAAATTGAAAGAAACAACGAACTAATCATACAAATGAAGTTGATAAATTTCCGAGTAACTACAACATAAAGGGATAGTTTTGTGTTGGTAAGACTGAACTTTACCAAACAAAACCTGCACAATAACATTACAAACTAATAGTTATAACTCCATATGCATGTTCGGAAGGTATAACAAATTACAAAGGACTAAGAAAAAATTATGTTACCATTCAAAAAGAGCCGTTAAAACACAAAAGGGCGCTCTCTAAAAATGCATTGGTTTCAACCATTTTTCATACAAAATCGTGCATGTGATATTTTGTTAAAATAATGATTACATACAGAGATCATCAACAACTATTTAAAAACCTCTTTTGTAAAATTTAGAAAATGTGTAAGCATTTTATATATATATTTTGTAAAATCATCGAATAAACATGGGTCTCCTGGTTTATTCCGATTGGAAATATTTATTAATACTTCAGCTGTTTTTTAACCGATTTTGATCAAAGAAAGTTTAGTCTGTCATTAAAATGGTATGCTCTTTCAAATTTGACACTCAGTTTTCATTTCCTCACAAACAAATTATTTCTTGAAGCGCCCTCTATACCAAAACTGAACTACCCCTTTAAAGGCTCCATGACATGCAAATAATGTTCATGTTGACTTCTGTTAATCTGTAATAGTGTACACATCAAATATTTGTGATTAACTTTGTTTGACCGTAATATGTTTGTAGGTTTTTTAAACATTTTATCAATTATTTAACTTGATTTTACCTAGCCCAGCCTCCTA
This sequence comes from Echinarachnius parma, assembly GCA_037951105.1. Taxonomy (NCBI): domain Eukaryota; kingdom Metazoa; phylum Echinodermata; class Echinoidea; order Clypeasteroida; family Echinarachniidae; genus Echinarachnius; species Echinarachnius parma. The sequence goes on along the minus strand of JBAMJV010010274.1, from coordinate 27,660 downwards.
AAGAAAAAAACGCTATATGAAATGAAAACAACCTTCGCACCTTTATACCATACAGAACTGTAATAACCCAGGGGCGTCGATCCTGGGGGGGGGGGGGGGGGGGCAGGGGGGGCGGTCGCCCCCCCAATGAAAATATTGGGGGGGCGAACATATCATTTCGCCCCCCCAATAATTCCGAAAATGAGGAAGAAAAAATCAAGTGATATAATGCCAAAGAGGGGAAAGACACATTTATCAATAATTAATCTTCAAAATAGCCGTTTTCTAGTTTGAAAAGGACTGTAAATCTCATTTTTGCCGCGCGCTTCGCGCGCACACAGTTTCTCATATTGCAAGATTCATGTTGGTCGCGGGAACTCACATTTCGAAATGTGTTGGGCAGTGTAATTTCTCAAACGCACACCTCAAACGAAGTTAATTAAACCCTCATCTATAGATAGCCCACCGTCACAGAAAATAAAATAATCTGAAATATATCTTTCAGTCATTCGGTCCAAATGCGCTGAACGCAAATCATATTGGAATAATTATCATGTCCCCTCACATTTGAAAGTGGTGAATATTGTCCCCCTCCCTTTGTCATTATGTATATTTGAATCCATACTTATATACTTCATATTACGTGACATTTCTGTCTCAGGTGTGCACCAAATCGCACAATGTCACGCCCCAAAATACAAACGCTCCCTACTGTGGGAGGGGGACACCCCCTCCCACACCCTCCCCCGCTCGGTCGCTTCGCTTCCTCGCAATGTCTCCCCTCCAGTTTTGAGAAGTTGTTGACACCCTTGCTTAGTTTCATGGGAGCCCAATGCCCTAGATTATATCGATGGCTCTATAGTATACAGGATCACATGGATTCATATCATGCAAGGCTCAATCTTTTTCTCGCTATGCCCTTTAAAAATACGTTACGAGTATAGATTCACTATTTTATACAATTTTAACACCCATGATAGGAGTTGCAAATGTATGAAATCTAAAAGATTCCGGGAGGCTCCGCCCCCTGGACCCCCATTATTGTCCCAAAATGTGGGTGCCCCCCCCCCCCCCAAATCAGGTCTTCGAGCCATGAAGACACTTTCAATGAGCGCATAATAAAAACTTCCGGGCATGCCAATGTGGGGCTTTTAGCTCTCTCAGTGGTCACTCTGGAAAATTTTTCAAATTTCGCCCCCCCAATATCAAAAACGGATCGACGCCCCTGTAATAACCCTTTAGAAAATGGTTGTTTGATAACATGAAATGCATTAAAAATGATTCTGCGTTCGTTTTACAAAAGTTACGATTATATAACATTTGTTAACAGGATTACATATTTATTTCCAATTGTCTTAATACATATTATAATGTCAGCGTCTTCAATATATATACAATTGACACGTAATATACATTGCGTTTAGCAGCAAAAGTCTGAATATAGCATTATATGATTGACGAGGAGACGGTGTTACTAGTTCATGTTTGATTAAATATGCCCAAATGTAATCTATAATAAACAACAAAATAATTAAAATTATGAACATAATGAAAGAAGAATTGTGATCCTATTACATTACAATACCCAAAACAACGTGTACGCCAACAGTAACAAATCATTCCCAATCTTTATACATTTGTACAGTCAGAAAACAAAATATGAATGTATAGACATGTCAACATGGTCATTAAGGTTTTTTCCTTTATAGAGAATAACAAAACAAGGACATGGAACGTTAATTACTTGATACACATGTACAACAAATCAAGTAATGCAAGTTGCATTATAACTTGTTCAATGTAACGAAAGAAACACGTGCTTTCAAAAAGAATATGGTAAATTCTTCGCGTACACCGCGCGCTATGAAGCTTAAAGGGGTAATACAGTTTTGGTAAGGCTGAGCTTTAAACCCAAACCTGCAAAATAGCATTACAAACTAATAGTTATAACTCCACCATGCTCGAAAGATATAGAAAATTACAAACGACTTGGTAAAAAGCCTGTTATCATTCAAAAAGAGCAATTACAACGCAAGAGGGCGCTCTCTAAAAAAACACATTGGTTTCAACCATATTTCATACAAAATGCATACGTGATGTTTTGCTGAAAGGATGATTAAATAGAGAGATCATCAACAACTATTTAAAAACCTCTTTTGAAATCTGGGCCCCATGCAGATTTATTACGATCAGATATATTTATTGATATTTCAGCCGTTTCTGAACCGATTTTGATCAAATAAAGTTTATTCTGCCATTAAAATTGAATGCTCTTTCAAATGTTACACTCAGTTTTTCATTATCTCACAAAAATTATTTTGTGCAGCGCCCTCTATACCAAAAGTGAACTACCCCTTTAATAAACGAGTAGTTGGTGTGTTTATTCATAATTCTATGTTGCCTACACTGTTAAAACGCTGTGTAAATAAATTCAACAACTTGTTGAATTTAACAACCGCTGTTTGACATATGAACCATCCAACTGTTGTTGAAAACATTCAACAACCCCAATTGTTTAAAGTTTACACAACTGTTGTTTTAATTTGTTCTACAACTGTTCTACAATAAATTTCAACAATCCCATTGTTGAAATAGCAAATACAAAACAAGATGTAAAAGCGGCAAGGGTAGGATTCGAACCGGGGGTCTTTGGGTTATAAGTCTCACTCTCTATCGACTGCGCTATCTCGGTTCGCTTGGTTTGCGAAGGGACAAAAGAGGTTTTGACGCGGTGATTTTGTGGTCGAAACTATCACGTGATTTAACACGTTTCATCAACGCTTAAACAATGGCCGTTTCACGCAACCCTTCTTCATACAACTTATCATGCTACACCTAAAGTTGTATGAAAACATTTAACAACAATTTTTACATAGCGTTTTTTTTTACACAGCGTCTTTTTACACAGCGTCTTAAAGGGATCTAGTAACTTTGTTGACATGTGCAAAAAGTGATGAATGGTTGATGCAATGTATATTTTTGTTATCTCATATGTCCACAGGGTATTGTGTGAAAATTTCAAGTCAAATGGACATTGTATGGCCAAGTAATGAGCGAAAATGCAAAGTGATATTCAGTAACTCACTGCACTCACTTTGTACACGGAAGAAAAACTCGCCCGGAGTTTTTCTTATCTGAATACTTCAATCATACATATCTTTGTAACGAAAGGGAAATTTGAAAAACCGAAACCTGTCCCATGATTTTATTGTTAATACGAATACAACAAGGTATAAGGGAACCGCTAGAATTAAAATTTTATTTTGAGGATTTGGACAATGTTACTAGGTCCCTTTAACAGTGTATGCTACAGATTTGCGCGGGTGTCGCGCTCACGTACTATTCCGCCTGGTTCGTAAGACATGGCGCTGTCCTGTGCGCACACCCGAACTTGACGACTCTGCCACTTTAATATTCCAATTCGTACGGGCCATACGCCCGTCTACGACCTCCACTTCTAGCAGCGTAATCATTGTGATTCCAATGTCCGCGCCGGGACCCGAAAGAGAAACGGTTGTCGTTTACTGGAACGCTGGCCGGAATTTCGTGAACGAAAGCTGAAAACAAAATTATAACAAAGAAACGAAACATACGGAGTTACATTCGCATCTTCGTCTTCATCGTTTCATATAACGGGGAACTAGCCTGGTATACCTATTCGCCCACTACAGAAAAGTGTATTTATTAGAAAAATGAAATTTCCACACCTTTTTTTTGTTTAATTATGACATTCTAATGAAAGTTTACTCCGTAAAATTATTAATATCCGCTCTCTCGTTCGGAAATATAAACCATATGCTACAATAATATTATATCCTCATGTTCATACCGATAAAGTCCAAAGTGGTAATTTATAATGATGATCATGTTGTACTTATGATCTTTGAAACAGTCATTACGCCTGGATATTGATTAAACGTGGTATGAATTTACAATTTGATTGTTGAATATTTGTTTTATATTTTATTTTCTTACCCGGGGCTCCAATCAAGAAGTTGTTGTCCACTGGAACAGTTGTTTGGTATTCGTGATAGAAAGCTATATAAAAACAGAACGGGCCAAAATGTACAAATATAATTAAAACAACCAGCAATAAATGACGATAACAAGCAACTTAATCACATGATAATATAATTTAACGATACAGCGTTTCCCGCCGAAATTCATACCCCTTTTCACCAGGGGGTACATTGTACATCACCAGATGTACAATGTACACGATTGTGCGTTAATTGTAATGTAATGTTGCACTAAGTCTAATAACATAACAATATTTGTAAATAATTGCGGCAAAAGTGCGGCAAAATTAAATTGTTTGTCAAACAGACGGCAATCCGCCTGACCGTGTGAATCACAATCATCATCACCATCATCATCATCATCATCACCATCACCGTCATGATAATCATGATAAACATCGTTTTTCATCATCACAATGAACTAGCATGATTATCATCACGACCATCAACAAAAACAGTATTAAACATTACCACCATCATCATCCTCAGTTATCATGAAATCATCATTATCGTCAATCTTTGAACATTACTTTCAATAAGACTTATGTTGGCATACAATAGTTTCCACACTTACCCGGTGCCTTTCTTTCTTCATGTTGGAATCTGTCACGTTGTTTTTCCACCCTGTCATGGTACGCAACTATTGCATTCCGTCTTGACCTAATAATGGCAAAAGAATGACATAATAAACATTTTTATCATGAAATAACCAACCACCCAATCACTAAAAAAAAATGAAGTCTATAAATGATTTATTGAGCAAAGAGGCGGTCACGCCTAAAATGTACATCTGGTTTAGACAGACCTCAAACATGTCCAGATGGTGACAGTTTGAATTTGAGAAAATAAAGTGATTATCATGTTCCATAATCGACTTGTGCGAACAAAAGTTATTTCAGGCCCAATGCTAAAACAAAATTAAAAACATAAATTTTATCATCCATGTCATCAGGTACCGTTAGAAATGGTAATTTACAATTTGAAATCTTTGTAGTCGTTACATTCCGTATTGGAAATGAGCTTTCTTCATTGCTTTTACCTTCAAAGGACATAGAACATTATATGAAGACCTTCCACTTACACCATGACTGCGCACAAGCAGCAGAGGGCAAAGACAATCAGGAAGGCAACGACGCCACCAACGATGACAATTATCAGGTAGGCAGGGAAAGATGAAGCATTGGGTGGTACGGTGGGATCGGGTCTCGTTAAAGTTGCAACAATGACATTCGAAACGTCTCCCGTTTGATTGACCTCATCTGCTGCCTTGACGGCGAAGGCGTAATAAAATGACGTCACATTCTGAACATCCTGTACGATAATGACGTACTCTTCAGTTGTGCCAAACGGAGAAGGGTTTGTAAGGTTTCCCTGGGAAACATCAGCCTGAGTCACTCGGGTCGCATTCTCGAAATCAGTGATCAAGGTCTGTATGGAGCCGCTGATTCTGATATCGTATCTGGACGCTGTCAATGAAATGTTTGCCATCAAAACACAACATTATAAATATCCGTCAAAATAGCAATGTTTCGAGATTGCACAAAAGCTTTATTGATATGTTATTTGTTAAAGAAAGTTTTACAAATTCTATCTCTTAAAAATGTATTTCTGGAGGGAGACATTAAAACCACACATTATTCATAAGCTTTGGATATCAGTATTATTGAAGTAAAATAACATTTATCATACTACATGTATTCAAGAAAAGCGTAAGGCTTTCAGAAATAATTATCGCTGCATTACTCCAAAGTGTAGAGTATATCAGTTCACTAACTGACATCCCAAATCCTTTAGATTTTGTATTAACCTCTCGCAAAGGAATTAATTATCAGAAAACTGTCGTCTATCCATTTGCGCGTTAATACCAGGACTTACCCGTCCCCGTGTCCAAATCAGCTCCAGGTGCCGTCCACGTCAGGACTACGGTCAGGTTGTCGATGGACGTCGAGGACACATGGAGATTCGTGATCCTGCTCGGGGGAAACCCGTTCGCTGGTACATTCTGGACGTTCGTCGATCCAGTCGCTGAGCTACGGGTGAAAGGTGGAGCCTGCTCGTAGACGATGGGTTGTTCACCAGGGGCTCTCACTTCATAGTTACCTTTATATGAAGATGAAACTCATAGGTATATTTAATCATTACTACCATGACCCTTAATAAGATTCCAGACATGGCCAAGACATGCCTGGTAATGCAATTATAGGACTAGACCCACCCAGGACAAAACATCTAGTGCAGTTCAGTCATAGACTAAATCCCACACGTATCTAGTGGTGGATGTGATGCGGCAAGATTGGACTAGAATGAGCGTTTTATATTCATGAGATCTCGATTTCGACCCCTGTGTCTGTAGGACGACCGCGTTTGTCCTTCAGCAAGACAATTAATCCCTTATTGCTGCTCTCAACCCAGGTGTGTTAATGAGGACCCGGCATAAGTGGAACGTGTTTGCAATCTAACCATTTGGCGGCCTTGCTCCCAAGGGAGTAGAAAGTGCGCGTACAGTGCGGACTGCTTGTGAGTGTGTCCGATGTCCGGGATAATAATGCCTTTGTAAAGCAGTTAGAGATCGAATTATAAGGCGCAAAGTTTATAAATCGAGTATACTACAATAAATATTATTTATTATCATTATTCGCTATCATATAATTGCAACCTGTTTCTTTAACAGTTCAAGGGCCTCTCAAGACGAACACCTGTGTGTTATATTGATAATTATGTATATAGGTGTTAAACGTGTTATTTATCAAACTATTGATGTCATTAGTGAGCATGATGAGGGGTATGTCAACTGTGTAAAGGCGACAAGGCTGTAAAAAGCAAAATTCTGCGTATCATTTTCGCTCACAACTTGAGGTTCATTTTTTATATTTTTATTTTATCATGAAACGGTTACACACCTGTCAGTGGATATGATCATACTGCAGCAATACACATGTATATTAAACTAGATGGATCTTCGACTGCGCGCAGTCGAAAATGATGCCTCCGCCATTACGCGATTTATTTATATCAAGCCCAAATCAACATGTACACTGAAATAATTCTGTCAACTCAATTTTGATGGTACTCTGTCTTTTAGATCTTGACGGTATCACAATTATGAGCTATAAGTGACCTTGAACTTTGACCTCATGACCCCCAAAATTTAATCAATTCACTGGTTCTCCAAGGAACATACATGTACCAAGTTTGGTCAGAATCCGTCAATCCGTTCTTTAGATAACGCGATCAGGAGCTATTTTTGCATATATAATGAGCTCTGTGACCTTTGATCTTTCATCTCATGACTCCAAAAAATAATCAGACCATTGGCCTTCTAGGTTACATGCATGTACCAAGTTTGGTCAGAATCTGTCAATCGGTCCTTGAGATAACGCGATCCCAATCTATTTAGGCATATATAATGAGCTCTGCGACCTTTGACCTTTGACCTCATGACCCAAAAATCTAATCAGATCATCGGCATCCTAAGTTACATACATGTACCAAGTTTGGTCAGAATATGTCAATCCGTTTTTTAGATAACGCGATCAGGAGCTATTTTTGCATATATAATGAGCTCTGTGACCTTTGACCTTTCACCTCATAACCCCAAAATTTAATCAGATCATTTGCCTCCTAAGTTACATACATGTACCAAGTTTGGTCAGAATCTGTCAATCGGTTCTTGAGATAACGCGATCACAATTTGTTTAGGCATATATAATGAGCTCTGTGACCTTTGACCTTTGACCTCATGACCCCGAAATCTAATCAGATCATTGTCCTCCCAAGATACATACATGTACCAAGTTTGGTCAGAATCCGTCAATCTGTTCTTGAGATAACACGATCACCGATTGGATTAACGAAGCGAAATTTTAACTCACCGATTGGCGGTTGTTTAACGAGTTGTCCAGCTTCTGTAATGTTAATAATAGCAGGCGCCCTTGATGCTTGTAATCGTCCGAGTATTCTGGCTGTTCCCGCATTGTCAACTGTGATGCTAAATCCGAAAAATCCCCTGTAAGTTATAGCTATGGCTCGCGTGTAGACCCCATCATTTCGCGAAACATCGTCCCCTTAACGAAAAAATGATAAAAGCAGAATATTGACATCTTAATCATTTCATGACAAAACTCAATGAATATAGACGGAAACGTAATGACAATTATACCATTTTGATTAATTTGAAGGACCTTCAGACTATGATGATTCAGATGAATAAAAAGAACAAACAAAAAAGACCCAAACGGCCTCTAAATAATGACCATTATTACAGACATGTGTGGGTCTTTTTGGGACGTTGCTGAATGTTGAAAACATCGTCGAATATATACGCACACCTATTACACGTCCTAATACTATTCACATATGGCAAAAATGTGTCATATTAATTAATGATTTGTTGAACAAGGTACAACCAAAAATGTACACATTCACGAGTTGCGAAATCGGTAGATTAACCGGGACGACCGATCAAGATCAAGATCACCTTACTTATATGTGCAACAAATTTTGGCGATTGCCGTAAGTGATCGGATTTACTCACCTTTTTGGGCATTATTAGTTTTGATTCTATACATCTGTGTACTGGATCGATTTGATTTAGGTAGCTTAAAACCAAATAACAGTATTTATGCAATACAAAGAAAGAAGAGTAGAGAAAGTAATGAAATTAAGCTTAAAGATGAGAATCAATTTAGAGATCCTTGTTGGACAGAATTTAGGGATACAAGAAAATATGGAAAAAATTAAACAGTTGAGAGCAGAATTGGAAAATTTGCGGAAACAGACATTGGAAAAAAATGCAAATATGTCACGGCTGCAACAAATGCAATATGGTGAAAAACCTTCAAAGTATTTTTTTTTAATTTGGAGAAACAGAGGATTGTTGAAAAGACTATTGTCACATTGATTGATGATAATGGTGTTGTTTTGCAAGAGCAGGAACCAATTTTAAATGAAATAAAGACATATTATGAAAATTTGTATAAGTTCCATGAAAATTCTAATATAGATGTGCTATTTTCTGAATTTGATAAAGATCAGGTTAAGAATCTTATGGAAGAAGAGTCATTAGGTTTAGAAGGAGAAATATTATATAGTGAAGTTGCAATTGCATTGAAAAATATGAAAAATAATAAATCCCCTGGTCAAGATGGTTTTACTTTTAAATTCTTTTTTCAAGATTTAGGTATTTTTATGGTTCGCAGCATGAATTTTGCTTATAATAGTGGAAGATTATCTTTTTCACAAAATGTAGGGGTCATTACTTTGTTATCAAAAGGGGATAAAGTAAGACATTTTATAAAGATTTGGAGACCTATTTCTTTGTTGAATGTAATTTATAAAATTGTATCAAGCTGTATTGCTAATAGATTAAAAAAGGTACTACCTTGTATTATACATCCGAATCAAACAGGGTTCCTTGCTGGACGTTATATTGGTGAACATATTATAATTATTTATGATATAATTGCTTATGCAGTTAAGGAAAAATTACACGGTATGATTTTATTGATTGATTTCGAAAAGGCATTTGATAGTGTTTCCCATGAGTTTTTGTTTAAGGTACTTTCTTAATATTTAATTTTGGTCATTCTTTTAAAGGGATCTAGTAACTTTGTTGAGATGTGCAAAAACTGATGAATGGTTGATGCAATGTATATTGTTGTTATCTCATATGTCCACAGGGTATTGTGTGAAAATTTCAAGTCAAATGGACAATGTATGGCCAAGTAATGAGCGAAAATGCAAAGTGATATTGGGTGATATTCACCAACTCACTGCATTCACTTTGTACAGGGATGAAAATCTCGCCCGGAGATTTTCTTATCTGAATACTTCAATCATACATATCTTTGTAATGAAAGGGAAATTTGAAAAACCGAAAGCTGTCCCATGATTTTATTGTTAATACGAATACAACAAGGTATAAAGGAACCACTAGAATAAAAATTTTATTTTGAGGATTTGGACAATGTTACTAAGTCCCTTTAAGAGGTGGATAAACGTGTTATATAGCAATGCATGCTCAAGTGTTATGGTAAATAGGCAATTAACTTCTAGATTTTGTATAGAAAGAGGCTGTCGCCAAGGTGACCCTCTGTCACCATATTTGTTTTTGTTATGCGCTGAAATTTTAGGTATCTTAATTCGCTCTTCAAATGAAGTGGTAGGAATTAGTGTTAACTTTAAAGAATTTAAAATTCTTCAATAGGCAGATGATACAGTTTTATTTTTGGATGGTTCTACTGCTAGTTTTCAGAAAGCTATACATATTTTGAACTCTTTTGGTAATTGTTCTGGACTTAAGATAAATATTCAAAAAACAAAAGCAATTTGGATAGGGGCTTCAAAAGAAAATGATGAAATAAAATTAGAAGGAGCAAATGTAGAGTTTGTTTATAATGGTTATTTTAGATATCTTGGAACAGATTTCCATGTTGATGTTGATAAAATGCCAGATTATAATTATGATAGAATATTCGATAAAGTGAAACGACAAATGATTTCTTGGATTAAACAAAATATTACTGTTTTGGGGAGAATAACAATTGTTAAGTCATTATTATTACCACAACTTAATCATTTGTTAATGTCAATTCCAAACCCATCTGCTGAATTAATGAAAAACATAAAAATACATTTTTAAAAGTTTATATGGAAGAATAAACCGGATAAAATAAGTAGAAAACAAGTTGTTAGTTCATATGAAAAAGGTGGCTTAAAAATGGTTGATATAGACTGCTTTAGTAAATCACTAAAGCTAACATGGGTTAGAAGAATTATTTTGAATATGTGTACAAATGTTGCTCATTTAATGCAGTCATTTTTACAAAATAAATTCATGATTACTTTGGGTGATAATTATTTTTTGAAATTATCTCATGAAACTGGCAATCCTTTTTGGAAAGAAGTTTTTGAAAGCATGGCATAGTTAGTTTAAAAATGTGAGACTGATTGGTTATCTGAATCTCTATGGATGAATAGTTCGATTCAAAATTGGCAATGAGTCTATTTTTTTTAAATCGTGGTATGAAAAGGGTATTAGATTTATTAATGATTTGATGGATAATAATGGAATTTTATTGTCTCATAAAAAATGTGAAGAGAAGTTTAGTTTGAAGATCAATTATTTGTCTTATTATTTAGTTTGTCAAGTAATAAAGTGTAGATATAATGAAAATTATAAAAACATGTCAAACAAATTTGGAAGAACCTTTAATTCCTTCTCATATTAAAATTCTTATTCATGATAAAAAAGGATGTAGATACATTTACACAGTTCTTTTAGGAGAAACAAATTGTTTGTCTCTAATAAGTTCAAAGTGGGAACGTTATTTGAATTATAATTTACAATCTGTATTAATACAAAAGTATAATGTTATGATATTTTGTTTTACTCCAGTTATTAGTTTGAAATACTTTCAGTATGAGATTTTGAATAGAATCTCATTTTTAAATAAACAACTTTTTAGGATGAAAATTGTAAACAATGAAAAATGTTCATTTTGTAAAAAAGAACTTGAAGATATAGTACATTTCTTTTATGAATGTGAGATTAGTAGAAAAATTTGGAATGAAACTTCAAATTGGATTTATGAAAGAACTCAAGTTCGATTTTTTTTCGATTTACAAAACATAATTTTTGGCTTTGAAGATAACATAAATGATGCTCTTAACTGTATTGTTATTTTAATTAAACAACAGATGTTTATTTGTAAATTGAATAACATAGTTCCACTTTTTGATACGTTGAAAAAGAAAGTTTTACAATATTATAAAGATGACAAATATATGTTATGTATATCTGGAATGGAGAGACATTTTAATGTTAAGTGGCAGTTGCTACAATTGTTGTTTGTATAGAAAGATTAACTTGAATTTGTTTTATGCTCATGTATTTGTTTTGTTTTATACTCATGTATTTGATTTGTTTGTTTATGTGAAGATTATTAATAAATAGCCTGTGGAGGGCTCAAAAATTTGAAGAAAAAAAAATAACAGTATCAGAAAAGTAACGTATATCTTGGCCAAATCAATATTGTTGAATTAGTAAAAAAGGTATTGTGTGGTAAAATCCAAACCATAGTAGTATGAATTGGGGAGGGGTGTGCGTACACCCCCTAGCTCCGGGCGTGCACACATACATACCGCCTCCGTTATCGTGCAGTTGAACAGGATCCGGCCGTCCAGTTATCCTGACCCAAACCTCCGCGTCAATGACAGGCTGGTATCCTTTCCTTATCTGCGCGAAGACGATAGTGTAATTCTGCTCAGTCGCCTTAACGACCCCGACGCCGAGTTCCGATGTAATCGTTATGGGATCTTCAAAGGTCGCCTTGGAGTAGATGGTCATGGTTGCCGACTGGTTTCCGGAAAATATATTCCGGATCCTGAACTGCCATTCACCCGACTAGGAGGCAACATGCAGAAAAGGGTGTCTAAAATGGAACACTTATGATTAAGCTATAATACATGTACATGTACTTAATATCCAATTCATACGACCATGGTATGAAACATTCAAATGGATGGTCGAGTATTGGTATAAATGGCGCTTCAAGAAATATTTGCGAGGTAATAAGAAACTGCGTGTGGAATGTTAAAGAGCGTACAGTTTTAATGGCAGAATATACTTTATTTGATCCAAATCAGTTCAGAAACACCTGAGATATCAGTAAATATATGCGATCAGATTAAATGTGTAATCCCTCATAAAAAAATGCTCACAAATAAAAAAAAAATACAAAAGAAGTTTTAAATAGTTGTGGATAGTTTCTCTATCTTATCATAATTTTTCAAGACATATTTGTTGCGAGGTAATAAGAAACTGCGTGTGGAATTTTAAAGAGCGTACAATATTAATGGCAGAAAAGACTTTATTTGATCCAAATCAGTTCAGAAATACCTGAGATATCAGTAAATATATGGGATCAGATTAAATGTGTAATCCCACATTAAAAAAATGCTCACAATTTTTCAAAAAATCTACGAAAGAAGTTTTAAATAGTTGTGGATGGTCTCTCTATCTTAATTTCAACAAACCATCACATGCACAATTTTGTATTGAAAATTATTGAAACTAATGCGTTTTCACAGAGCGCCCTCTTTGTTTTAAAGGCTCTTTGGCAATAACGTTTGTATCGGAGTTTGCACATGGAATTGTCACACACACTCACTGGCGCAGTGCCTGGGATAACGAAGATTATGATTTTCTTCAGAAAATCTGGAGGAGTTTCCGGATTGGTGGAGTGTAATATCGTGCCGTTTGGAAGCGTAACGTTTATTTCCACACCTGAATTAAAAACAAAAATAATAAACATGTACTGATGTTGTAATTCCAGGTAACTAAAGGTTTTTCCTAAAATTGGGCTGATTATTGAATATATATTTAAACCCAATATTATACCATTAAATGTCTTTTGCTAATGTTTTAAATTCTCTCTAATTGGAACCGTATCACCGATGATACGCATATTCAAATTGAGGATAATACCAGGCAAATAAATGATTTATCAAATAAGACAATAACGGTTTATTATTTTCGTAATATATGCACGTGTACATTTCCTTTCTTATGCATACATACATTTTCTCCCCATTTCTCATGTTTTCAATCGTGTTGTTGCATTGTTTCGACATACTAACAGAAGGGCACGAAGCTTAACGAGTGGTATTCTACTAAATTTATCAACTTAGGCTGGATTAAATGGACATAAAATACAACTTACCAGTACAAACCATTCCACCCCAGTGGAATTTGACTAGCACATTGGGCCGTATGCATAAAAAGTAGCAATTGCATATAAGCAATTGCTTCAAGCACAGGCAAGAGCTTGTCAAGCAAAAGATCAAGTTCAAGCAATTGCTTAATTTCGTATGCATAATCTTTTGCTTGTGCTGAAACCTTTTACTTACACTGCCTAAGCAATTGCTTACGTGTTGAACACAGGATCGTTACGGTTGTGCGAACATCGCACTGCAGGACAACAAAGGGGATTCGTAGTGTATGCAAACCTCGTGTAGTCCCTTGCATAGCTGCTTGCCCTGGTCGTGCCCGACCTGGCAACAGTATCTTTTCATACGCAAATATTTTCATATCATGACAAAAATTGCCTACATGGATAAAAATGTCTAAACGAACAGCCATTTGATTAAATATGAAATCACAACATAACCTCTGGGATCAGGAGTTCTAAATCATCCTGAAACGGTATGAAAACTTGATTCTAAAACGCGAATGTTCTTAGTAAGCAAGAGCTCAAGCTGGTCTGGAGATGCTTGAAAAAAAAACGCAAGCAATTGCTTATCAAGACAAGTAAAAGGTTCGTTTTATGCATACTGTTATATCATGACAAAAATTGCCTACGAGCAGTAAGCAATTGCAGCTTGTGCCTGTAAGCAAAAACTTTTGCCTGCAAGCATGATGCATACCGATTCAAGCAAAAGGCTAGCACAAGCAATTGCTTCTTTTATGCATACGGCCCATTGATTGTTGTCATGCACCACTAGATATAAACTCTATTGATTATTGTAAGACTTCAAATACAAGTGGTGTAATTATGTTTCTTGATTTTCGAAAAGCGTTCGATAACGTGAAACATGATTTTTTATTAGTAACATTGAAAACAATGAATTTTAAATCATCATTTATTAAATGGGATATAGTAATGCTTGTGGACGTGTACATAATTATGGATGGCTTTCGCAAAAGTTTTGTATTGAGCGTGGAGTTCGACAGGGTTGTCCATTGTCGGCTCTTTTATTTATTATTGTTGCAGAAGTGTTAGCCACAAAGATAAGGCAAAATGATTTTATAAAAGGTATTGAGTTGATAAATGATATTAAAGTGGGTCACATGGTAAAATAAATTAAAATCGTTCAGTATGCTGACGATACTGTAGTATTTGTTGATTCGGAAGAATCAGTGAGATGTGTTATGGAAGAAGTAAATAGATTTGGTGACAATGCAGGTCCAAACGTTAATTGGGATAAATCGGATATAATGGTATTAAAATATGATATAATAATATAACATTTGAAATGCAGTGATGCACCAGTGAAATGTTTGGGAGTTTTTGTGGGTAAAAATAACGACGAAATTGATCGACTAAACTTGGCGGGAAGAATTGAAAAGATAACAAATATTTTAAATTTATGGAAAAAAAGAAGATTAACATAATTATTTTGGGAAAGTAACAATAATAAAAAATATTAATAGCCTCACAATTTGTATATATTTCGACGGCTGTACCAGTTCCAAATTACATTTTAAAGGAATTGAATGGGTTGATATTTTCCTTTTTATGAAACTCTAAGATAGATAAAGTTAAAAGAAGTGTTATTATAAATGAGGAAATAGCAGGGGGTTTGAATATGGTTGATATGGATTTGAAATTAAATTCGTTACGTTTATCGTGGATATCAAAATTTTTGAGCGATAAGGATGGAGCATGGAAGATATTGTTTTCTTATTGGACAAGTAAGATTGGGGGTTTCCCATTGTTATTAAAATATAATTGTAATACAAAAGACATTGTTTTACTTGCAAATAAATTTAAGCTACCCGCGTTTTATTTGGATTTCGTTTGTATATGGAGTAAATTACGATTTATTGATTTGCTACATGTAACGGAAATAGAAAACCAAGTGTTATGGTATAATAGTAATATAAAATGTAAGAATGATATGTTATATTTTCAAACATGGATTAATTTAGGCATCATTAAAGTAAAAGATGTAATTAGAAATGGTCAATGGTGTAAATTAAGTATATTTTCCAGACAATATAGCAAGTAATTTATTATATAATTTCAATTTTGTTAAATTGAAAAAGTCTTTTCCGAAATGTTGGTTAGATAAACTACAAGATAGAGCACCACAAAATAATAATAATGACAGTTTGTTTGAAATATCAGCAGGAAATTCGATTGATATAAATACTATGAAAGCAAGACATTTTTATTCTGTTCTTATAAAAATGAAACGAACGAAGCCACTACTTTGTATTTTATTGGCAAGCCTACTTTGCATTACCAGAAGATTGTATATTAATACAATTAAGCAATTTAATTTTAGACTCTTACATAGAATATTACCTTCAAAAGCAAATTTATTTAAATGGAAAATATTGAATGAAAATAAATGTGATGTTTGTAATTGTGTTAACACAACAATGCACATGTTATTACGTTGTAAAGCGATAAAAATCCTTTGGAAAATAATAGAAAATATAATTTTTCATATGTATAAAATAATAGTTCGTATTGATGAAAAGGTTATTATAATAGGTGTGCAACATTTTGCAAATGAAAATTGGTGTATTAATTGTATTATTAATATTACTGAGTTGGTCATTTATAGAAATTATATTGAATTTGTGAATGATAAGGCAAACAATTATTTTAAAACCAATATATTATTGAAAGAGGCTAAAATAGAAATAAAAAACTTTTTGAATTGTTCTTACCTTCGAATCAAATTAAGAAATGTAAAAGGAATACGCCAATTATTAGAACACTTTTAGTTTATAATTTTATTAATTGTATAACTATGTAAATACTGTTTTCTGAAATAAAGTCCCTCGTAAGAGGTAAAAAAACAAAACAAAAAACTCTATTGTTTCTCCTCAGACTAACATTCCAATGACATTGTTTAACAAGTCACCAGTTTCATTATGCCCTCTGACTAAAAGGACAGTATATAACTAGAACCATGTTCAAGCATGCCATTGGAATGTCAAGCATCCACTCTGGATGTCTAATGACAAGAAACAATCAGAAGTGGTGCATGAGAACCATCAATGTGATTGTTAAATTTCCTTTTTCTGAACTGGTTTAACTGGTAACTGGGAATTTCTTTTTTTAGTCCAGCCTGAGTTGAACAATTTTGTAGAATACCGGCCCATGTGTTTTGGGAAAACACAAGTGGTGAATAAACAAATGACCGACATACCCGCTCCTGAACGGGGTTTTCCTTATTTTTTGTTCTTTGGAGCCAAATCAGGTTTAAGCCCTCCGCAAACAGAGCCAACTCGAGCCGATCTGACAGGTTTTCAGGCAGTTAGCTCAGTATACATTCCTTTAGGAGTCCTGATTTGCTGTCAAGAGCCAGTCGGAGATCATACGGGGCCGATTCAACATGTCGAATTGGCTACGACTGAGCGAAACCGACTCTAGTCCGTCTAAAAACAAGTCGGATCGGGTATACCCGAGTAAGCTCTGTGTTACCATGGTTACAGCACAGACTAATATTTTGGTGTAGTGTATACACGTGAGAAGTTGCCACCTGAAAAAGTTGCATTGCCAGCGGTGTAGGTGCTGATGAACCGCGTCTCTTCTCCGATCGTCGAATCAATCATGACCGTTCCATTTACCGCTTCACTACTTCCCATGCTATACGTCCGGCTAAAGAGCTAGTTCAAATATCGAAAAAAATCAGTACATCAAATTAACGTTTTAATTATAACGGAAGTTAGTAAATGCATCGAGAAATTGTTATATCGGTGTATGTGGCAACTACCACTCCGTACCATTTTCGTGAAACTCGATGTTTTGAGTTTTAAGATTAAACAAAAAAGTTTATCGATGTTTAAGACGTAACATCCGGGCAACTGACTTCAGCTCCCAACCAGAAAAGAAATGTATCCGTACGCCGATGATGGCTGTCAATTAAAACCAATTCTCAACTGGAATAATTATTATATTTTTCAAAATATAACGTTCGAATGCAAATCGACTGATGGGGTAGATCCCCTCAAACATGTTTTTATCAATAGACTCAATGCAATTTGATAAATGAAATGTAAAATAGGATATATTTAAAATATTTTTATACGAACACACTACTCCCTTTAATCTACTTTTTTAAAGTTGAAGCATCTTATATAACACTGATTTTTAAAAAGTCCTTCAAAATGATGGAGAACACGTGTAATCAACGACTCATCACGCGTTGCCATGGTTACCTGGATGCGGGCTTGGCTCTCGTCTCCTCCTGCAGCACATCGTGCAGTCGCGTCCGATAAGCTTGTCTCTATTTCATTTCCTGTGCTGTTGTCTGCGTAGAATATTGGAGTGCCGCCTTTAAGTTAAAAATACAAAAACATAAATAATATGTGAAATAACGTAATCGCTGAATACAAAATGGCTATATTTAAAAGGAATAGTTCTGCTTTGTTATAGAGGGGCCTCCACGAAGTAATGTTTTGTAAGATAATGACAAACTGAGTGTCAAACTCGAAAGAGCATACGATTTTAAAGACAGAATAAACTTTATTTGATCAAAATCGGTTCAGAAATAAATATCCATAAACATACAAATTTGCAATAATTGTGGGGCCCCATAAATATTCGATAATTTTGAACCAGCCGTTAGAATTAAAAACAAAATGCTTCCTCTTTTCACCATTTTACAGAAGAGGTTTTTAATAGGTGTTGATTATCTCTCTATCTATTCACTATTTTAACAAAAAATCACATGCACACATTTTTTGTTGTTTAATGGTTCAAACCGTTGAGTGTTAAGAGAGCGCCCTGTTGAGGTTTACGGCTCTTTTTTTTAATGATAACAGGCTTTTTACTTAACAATTGTAATTTCGTATTCCTTTCGAGCATGGTGGAGTTATATATATATATTAGTTTGTAATGTACTGGTCCATGTTTTGGTTACTAAAATTCAGTTTGACCAAAACTATACTCTCTTTACCGAAACTCAACAATCACTTGACACGGATAAAGTAACTTTGTTGGCATGTGCAAAACGTCATGCATGGTTTATACAATGTCTATTGTTCTATCGAGATTTAATCATGTTAATTGGTACACTGAGTTAAGGGTGAAACATTTTTACGTTAAAAAAAGTTATCTGGCCGAGTAATGAGCGAAAATGCAATGTGATATTAACTTACTCATTGCAGTGACTTTGTACATGACTATGACTATCCACTGTATAGTTACACTATCAATACGCTTTAATCGTACATATTTGTTTAAAGAAAGGGAATAGCATATATAAACCTGCTCCATGATTCGAATTTTCACTAACTCATTGCACTGACTGCACTCATTTTGTACACGGTTTCAAAACTCCACCTGAGTTTTTCTTATCTGAATACTTCGATTGTACATATCTTTGTAACGAAAGGGAAATTTGAAAAACCGAAACCTGTCCCATGTTTTAATGTTAATACGAATACAACAAGGTATGTGGGAACCGCTAGAATTTAAATTTTATTTTTAGGATTTGGAAGTCCCTTTAAAGGGATAGTTGAGTTCTGGTAAGGAGAGTACAGTTTTTGTGAAACTGAATTTTAGTAACGAAAACCTGCATCATTACATTACAAACTAATAGTTATAACTAGGTAGGAACACAAAATTACAAATGACGTAGTAAAGATCATGTTATCATTCAAAAAGAGCCGTTAAAACGTAAGAGGGCGCTCTCTAAACACTCATCGGTTTCAACCATTTTGAATAAAATATTCATGTGATGTTTTGTTGAAATAGTGATTAGATAGATAAATAACCAACAACTATTTCAATACCTATTTTGTAACTTTTTGAAAAGAGGAAGCATTTTTTTGAATTTTTAACGGCTGGTTCAAAATTCTCTAATAAACCTGGGGCCCCAGCTTTATTACAAATTGTTATATTTATGGATATTTCAGCCGTCTCTGAACCGATTTTGATCAAACAAAGATGATTTTATTATTTAAATATTATGCTCTTTCAAATTTTACACTCAGTTTTTCATTACCTCACAAAAAAAAGTAGTCTAGCGCCCTCTCTACCAAAACTCAACTATCCCTTTAAAATGAATATAGCAAAAAATGAGAGAACCGCTATGGTTCCAAATAAGTTTTCAGGATTTGGACAAGGTAACTATATCCCTTTAAACAAATATTAACTTCCAACTAATTTATGTGCATGCGCTATGTTTTCTACATGTAGTTGGTTGATTTTGTTTCATTGAAATTTAAATTGAAGGTTTATGACCTTCCTATTTTTAAAAGTACTATTTTGGTGTCCTCTTTACGCATCCCAACAGGAAATAATGATTGTGTATTTCTTAGTTAATCATAAAGAGTGCCGTTTGCCATTTATAGCTGTTCATAATTGGTATTGAATACAAATGTGTCTATATTATTTTGTACGATTAGGAAGTCAAGAAACAATTTGTACCAGTTTCGTCCGATATTTGGAAGAGGGTCTCGTCCGTGTTGCGTCCAATGAGTACGGAGTTCACTATTACACCAAGATCCTGCAAGGTCTGTCGTATGGGATGTGATCGTATGTGAGGACGTGATTCGCAAAAGTCTGCCCCATCGCTCATCAGAAGAATCGTTGAACCTGCTACCTCCCCTGATGGATGTTGCTGAAGAACCTTTATGTATTTTTTATCAAAATTAAAAGCAAGATAGAAATCATTTTTCTTACAGCAAACATTCATTTTTTCTCTCATGTGTCATACTACAAGTGCTTTCTCTACTTCATTATGTGCGATAATGTCAATAGCAGGCCCATATCCGGGTGTGAGAGGGGAGGGGGAGGGGGGGGGGGGGGGGGGTGGGTGTGTATGTTGGAATGCAACCTACCCCCCCCCCCCCTCCCCCCCCCCCTCCAGGCCCCCTAAACAACAAATCGGGAAGGTAAATGTAAACATTCCAATTATCAGTCTTGGGTGCACTTTTTATCCGTCTCAACCATCTAAATCAGTGGTCTCGGACGAGGACTGGACTTGTTAATGATCCCCTTGCTTACGCAACTAAATTAGTGGGCTTGTTCTCGGCATTGACAATTCCTGGCTACAGGTTTGGATATACATGTACTTACAGACAGGCCTTGCGCTAGACCATCTCCAATACAGGTTCCAACTTTTTCGGCAATCGTTAACGAAAAGATGTCGTACAGAGACGATATATTACTGGTGACTTGCGTAAGGTTGTGTCTGATGGTTACACCGTCAGCATCAGCAAAGGTCACCACACCAACCCATGTATTTTCGGGAACGCCTTTTACGAAAACAGCGGCGGCGCTGTTTACTTTCGATATTCTGTTCTCTCTCTGCAAATCGAATATCAATGGAAACAAATAATGTTTATCCCTCAAGAAAGTTCCGTGAGTCAAGTTTGAGCGTTGATCTTGTGATTGATTAATCCTACTCGAATGTTGTACAGTAATGACAAGCCTGTTTGTACACCTTTACATTGATGCTTTATTTGAATTGACTATGTAATAATCAAAGAATGTGCAGTAGACCCATGCATGTGAACAGTTGCAAAATAGAACGTTATTTCCATGTGAATTTTCAATTTTCTTGGGGGCATCAATGTAAAGGGAAACAAATAGGCTCTTTCGAAAGTAACAATTTAAATATTATTATCATAGAGGGGTCATTCCATGTCAAATCACCCAATGGATTTCATCGTACCCCCTTCAAATTTGTTCATATTTGGTATGTTATGATATTTCAACCTTTCAAAGCGCAAATATTTCAGTTTTAATCCCAATCGCGCCAGACGGTTTTGGCGCTATGGGCTGATTCTTGGGGGTAGTTTTGTCAAAAATCTGGGCGTGGGCACCGTTTTTCAAATCGCCATTGACTCGTTAACACGTTGGGTCAATTTATTTTTTAATGGTGTCATTGGACTGGAGATGTTATATGCAATCCATTTATGCCATTTGTTTCATGCATGAGCGAGTTTGGATACGATAACCTTTGACCTTAGGCTTCAACCTTCCGTTTCTACCTCGTGGATCAAATAATTTTGAGAATTTTTTTGGCTTAAATCTTGGCTTGATATAATATCTACAACATATGAAAGAATTGGAGATGTATTATTTCTTGTTTTTTCTACAGCCTTGTTTAAGTTTGCAAATTTCCATGTAAAATTGAATTATTTTAGACCTACAACCCATGTCCAAGAATTCTATAGGGGTGTATTGTATGAAAACAAGACCCTTTTCAAAGTCAGGATTAGAGCCTATTCAGAACTCCATGGCTCACCACTTTGTAAATAGACCTGCTAATCCCAATACAATAGCAATCCAGACAAATGACATTCTAATGATACCACATGTTTCCACCTGACAATGGCCCTGTTGCAGAAAGAGATAAATCAATTGTGAGTCAGATCAAATGTTCTAAATTGGACAAATCTGATTGGTTGAAAACGCATAAAATGTCTATATCTGCAACAGGCCTAGGTGGAGATGTTTTCTTGAATAAAATCTTTCAAGTTCAATTATTGCAAACTTGATACATCAATTATGAAAGCAAATATCTACAGGTATCCCTTTTCAATTAATTTAATGTTTCTATGCAACAGAAATTCTCATGCAATAGTAACATGATTTGCAATTGTAAACATTCAATCCCTGATTATTTCCAACTAAACCAAACACAAAAACAATGCTGTTTGCATATTCCACTCATTTTGATTTTTAATGGCACTTGTTTTTAAATGCAGTAATTGCAATAAAAAAACAGTGCAATTTCAAATTTCACAATCCATAAATAATGCATTAAGCAAATGTGATGATTCACAGAAATGGACAGGCATGCGCAAGTTCTTGTGACTTTTGATATTAGGTCATTTGTCTTTAATCTAAGCTCTTTCATAGCATGAAGAGATAAGTATCTCTGATTTTCACACATAGTGTACGAAACAACTGTAGAAATATTGTGGTAAGAGCAAATCTTAAACAATCATTGGTTATAAAATTATGAGCAGTTGTCCTAGAGGGTAGTTACTGTTTGTGTTTGGTATAGTTGGAAAGAATCAGGTTTGAATTTGTACAGATTGCCAAATCATGTTAAATATTGCATGAATTTTCTGATGCATAGAAACATTAAATTCATTGAAAAGGGATACCTGTAGGATATTTGCTTCATAATTGATGTACAAGGTTTGCAATTTGAACTCTGAACTTGAAAAGATTTTATTCAAGTAAAGATCTCCACCTAGGCCCTGTTGCAGAGAGAGACATTTTCTGCATTTCAACCAATCAGATGTGTGCATTTAGAACATTTGATCTGACTCACAATTGATTTATCTCTTTCTGCAACGAGGGCCATTGTCAGGTTGGAAACATGTGGTATCATTAAAATGTCATTTGGTTCTGGATTGCTATTGTACTGGGGATTAGCAGGTCTATTTAACAGTGGTGAGCCAGAGTGTGAATAGGCTCTTAATCCTGCACTTTGACAAAGGTCTTTTTTCATACAATACACCCTACAGAATTCTTGGACATGGGTGTTAGGTCTAAAATAATTCAATTTTACATGAAATTTTGCAAACTTAAAACAAGGCTGTTAGAAAAAACAAGAAATAATACATCTCCAATCTCTTTCACTATGTTGTAGATATTATATCTAAGCCAAGATTTAAGCAAAAAAAAATCTCAATATCATTTGATCACACGAGGTGAAACGGAAGGTCAAAGCCTAAGAGTCAAAGGTTATCGTATCCCAAACTCGCTCATGCATGAAAACAAATGGCATAAATGGATTGCATATAACATCACCCCAGTCCAATGACACCATTAAAAAATAAATTGACCCAACGGTTAACGGACAATGGCGATTTGAAAAACGGTGCCTCACGCCCATTTTTTGACAAAACTACCCCCGAAGAATCGACCATAGCGCCAAAATCCATTGGGCGGATGGGCTAAAACTTAAATCTTTGCGCTTTGAAAGGTTGAAATATCATACATACCAAATATTAGCAAATTTGAAGGGGGTACGATGAAAATTTTCACTTTTTTTGGGTGATTTGACATGGAATGACCCAGAGTCAGGAGAGCTCTGAACGCTCAGACTAAGATTGCGGAACTTTTTGAGAGAGTTAATTATGCTCTAACTTTGCAGAAATGTTTCCTCCTTATCTTCTTCAAGTCTATGAAATCGACAGTTTTCTTGGGTGTCATTCTCCTTTAACCCTATACCAGGGCCGGGGTGGGGGGGGGAGGGGGGGGGGGGGGGTGGGGAATCCAACGCCCCACCCCCCCTCGGCTTTTTCGCGCGATAATTCCGCAACAGCGCGCAGGTATTGCCGCGCGACTTCATGAGTGTTATCATTGAAGTCTTGCGCAACTTTTGAAACCAAATTTGCGACGGCCGGGTATACCGTTCTAAAGTCACGTGACCTTTTGTAAGTGGACCGTCGGCCTAAAATCACAACATTTTGTGATTTGTGTACAAATCCTATGGAAATTGATTTTTTCCTAGAAAAGACAAAACCTTCATTATTTTTCATTTCTAATTACTGCAAGCATTTAATGTTGGGCGAAAACTTGTTGAATAATGAAAAATAATTTATTCCATCAAAAAACAATACAAATACAAAAGTAAAAAAAACAAAGAAATACATAAGAAATTCCAAAAACAAAGAAATACATAAGGACATTTTGGGATGTCACATTCTTTTTTGTTGAAAACCTGTTAATCAAGTCACAAAGAATATTCATGCACAGAAATTAGCATATCTGAGCCATATTTACTGATTTATAGACAAAAAGGGGATTTTTGCATAAATTGCATAATTAATTAGAAATTGATATTTTTCAAAAAAATAACAATGCATACTTGTAGATTACGTTGCAAGCTATCTAACGTGCCAAATTTCGCGGTGGCCAGCGCGTCGACGGCCGAGATCTCGGAGGGGGGGGGGGGGGGGGTGGAAGCCACGCCCCACGCCTCGCCCCCCCCCCCCCCCCCCCCCCCCCCCCAGCCAGAGCATAGCAAAATAACCCGGCCTGGTTAGGGTTAATAATCCATGTGCTAATAATAAGTCACATGGCTAAATTCTAAATAATAAAACACACACACCCGTATTATAAAAGAAAATAAGCAGTTATTCAATTTCATAAGAGACCGGCTATGGCAAAACCAGCAAACTTCGCCGCATTTACGATTTCGTGTAAAAAATGGTCCTGAAAAGGTCAACAATTGACCCTCAGGGACGAAATGAGGTTGGGTTCATTTATTTTTTAATGGTGTCATTGGACTGGAGATGTTATATGCAATCCATTTAATGCCATTTGTTTTCATGCATGAGCGAGTTTGGATACGATAAACCTTTGACCTTAGGCTTCAACCTTCCGTTTAACTCGTGGATCAAATAATTTTGAGAATTTTTTTTGGCTTAAAATCTTGGCTTGATATAATATCCTACAACATATGAAAGAATTGGAGATGTATTATTTCCTTGTTTTTTTCTACAGCCTTGTTTTTAAGTTTGTCAAATTTCATGTAAAAATATTGAATTATTTTAGACCTAACACCCATGTCCAAAGAATTCTATAGGGGTGTATTGTATGAAAAAAGACCTTTTCAAAGTCAGGATTAGAGCCTATTCAGACTACTGGCTCACCACTTTTAATAGACCTGCTAATCCCAATACAATAGCAATCCAGACAAATGACATTCTAATGATACCACATGTTTCAACCTGACAATGGCCCTGTTGCAGAAAGAGATAAATCAATTGTGAGTCAGATCAAATGTTCTAAATGGACAAATCTGATTGGTTGAACGCATAAAATGTCTATATCTGCAACAGGGCCTAGGTGGAGATGTTTTCTTGAATAAAATCTTTCAAGTTCAAATTATTGCAAACTTGTACATCAATTATGAAAGCAAATATCTACAGGTATCCCTTTTCATTAATTTAATGTTTCTATGCAACAGAAATTCATGCAATAGTAACATGATTTGCAATTGTAAACATTCAAACCCTGATTATTTCCAAGACTAAACCAAACACAAAAACAATGCTGTTTGATATTTCCACTCTATTTTGATTTTTAATGGCACTTGTTTTTAAATGCAGTAATTGCAATAAAAAAACAGTGCAATTTCAAATTTCACACAAACCATAAATAAATGCATTAAAGGAAACCAAAATGATAGCATTTTCATATGTACTACTTCGTTCGCAACACCGAGAAGTTTAATTTGATATATAAATCATAAGAAATGGGCCCACCGATTAGCCCACACTCAATCACTCAAGAGACAGAACAATTTTGTTTTTGCGGCGTCCCGTACGAACATGAGAAGTGGCCATGTTACATTTTCTGTGCAGTCCCCAGCAAAGATATGACGTTTTCTTGGACTAAAGCACCAAAATTACATTCATGATCATGTTAAAAGAAGAGACATATTTTGTCTTTGTAGAATCACAGGTCAAATAAAAAAGTATATATGTATAAAGAAAAATATATTAAACCAACGACCAGTTTTCAGAGGGGCAGTGTGGAAATATGACTAAATATGGTTACTTAGCCAGTATACCTATAGCTTTTTGACGGAATTGTCAGAGGCTGCCATGGTAACAATTGTGTTCGGCGTAAGCAGAGACGTCGCACACTGTTGTATAAGTACTTGCGGCGAGCACGTTCGATTTTCTCTAACACGCCTCCAGACTACCGATGCGTACCAAACATTCCTTTTCTTTGATTTGGAGAAGGGGTGTTATACCTCTTTGCTGTACAAAACAAAAGGCTTGCAGAGTGAATGAAATGTGTAGGCACGTATTTCTATGGTTACCAGGTGGACCGCTTTAAGAAATGAATTCTACCCACACTATTTCACCTAAAACAATTGAGCTGTAGTATCAAGATTGCATTGTTCTCGGTCTAAGGCCAATTTAGTTGCTTATACAGTGTTTTGCATATCAGAATAATAAATGATCGTAGTCTAGATTATGCTTCGCTAGGTGGAAATAAATGCATGACTTCTTGTAACAGTATTATCGCATATATGATCATGATATTTTTCGAAGTACAAACTATTGAATTAAAAGTAGCAAAATATTACAGTTTTGGAGGATTGCGAACGCGTACGCGCTTCGTTGATATCATACAATTCGAATGTCGTATGAACACCCTTCGTCTGACCTAGAAAATAATATTACTATCATACTTCACATATAAATCAGAGTAGAAACAAATAAAAGATATACTAAATAATTAGATTAAAAAAATAAGCTATCAGCAGTGCAATGTTTTTTTTGTTCGCTCCGATTTTTCATAAAAATAAGTATCAAACTAATAGTTAAATCGCCTTTGGCTAGACCAATAAGCGTCAGTCCATGACAACGTCGACGTTTGGGCGGAAAACAAAAATCATGGCGCCGCTCAGAGCATCCATAAAGAGCCCGTGATAGCACAATATAAAACTATGCCCATTCCCTCAACCGAATTCATGTTTCGGGTGATTCAGGGATATTCGAAATGTGTGAATATAGGTCTTATTACACAGATTGCTTTGTGTTATGCGTTTTGGTCCGCTTTAAGCAAATGTGATGATTCACAGGAACAATGGACAGGCATGCGCATGTTCTTGTGACTTTTGATATTAGGTCATTGCTCTTTAATCTAAGCTCTTTCATAGCATGAAGAGATAATTATCTCTGATTTTCACACATAGTGTACGAAACAACTGTAGAAATATTGTGGTAAGATCAAATCTTAAACAATCATTGGTTATAAAATTATGAGCAGTTGTCTAAGAGGGTAGTTACTGTTTGTGTTTGGTATAGTTGGAAAGAATCAGGTTTGAATTTGTACAGATTGCGAAATCATGTTAATATTGCATGAATTTCTGATGCATAGAAACATTAAATTCATTGAAAAGGGATACCTGTAAGATATTTGCTTTCATA